>MU158702.1:2194706-2247636 GCA_015888305.1 Antheraea pernyi
TATATATATATATATATACCCTCTGGAATTAAACAAAAATAAAAACCTTATGGAAAATCCATTTCGTAGTTTAGAAGAATTAAAGGACAGAGTGATACGAAAATTAAAACAGTAAAAAATTGCAGTAAAATTTTCACACCATTTAAACCAATACTTACAGTGAAAGTTTAAAAGCATATACACATGTATTAAGTCGTGGAATTTATAATCCTAATAACTTTATGGTTATTAAAATAAGAAAACGCCTTATGTAAAATATTAGCAAAGTGTATAATAGTAAAAAATTAACAAGTTATTATATTCTTGTCAGGCGCTTTATTTTACTTTCTGCATTTAACATAAACCACGACTACATAGTTTGTTATAATCGCTTAATATACTTTGTAATTAGTAAAGAAGTGATTATTTTTCTTAGTAAATAGTTATTGAACAACTATCGCTTTGGTTAGTGCTAATGCAGGAGACGTTTAACAATGTAAACGTATAAAACAAATAAAGATTTTATATAATTACTAACAGGTCCGGCGGACGTTGTCCTGGCCTGACGATAAAAAAAATCCTAGAATCAGACCGCAGCGCCACCTACCGAATTCAATTGAGAATCTAAACTATTGAATACATTTGGACACGCATAAAAATCATCAAGTTCTGTTCAGTCGTTTAAGAGAAGTTCAGTTACATATACGTGTACATAATAATTATATAACTATATCGTACTCCGGTGAAGCTGTTAAGACCTCGCTTGGTCAATAGCGTAGTCAGTTCGAAATATATATATATATATATATATATAACTATATAAAGATGTGTTTGCACTTTTTATGGCTTGTCCATTATTAATTATCTATATTATTAAGAAAAAATTAAGCGGTATTTAAAATGAAAAAACAAAACAAATTAAAGGATTGTGTATACTATAACTAAATAATATGTAATGCAATTCAATCCCGAAGGGAAGAAAATCAGCAACAATTATTTTAGGTCTGTTATTAGGATTAAGGAGATTATTCCAAACATTTTTTTTACATCTTTCTCTTTTGCAATAAATCTTCCAAATCCGTCATTATATAATGGAATAGCTGGTAGGACTAGTCGCCTAATTAATAATTATAAATTAGGAAAATTTATACAGCACGTGTAAGATACTTGCAAATAGTTTACATAAATACTAGCTGTGTCCGTGACTTCGTCTGCGTGGAACATTATATAAGAATCTGAATATTATGTATCAAATCCATTTCCTTATCTACTTTATCTCGTACTTAAATTGCGTCGTTGTTAAAATTACAATAACTTTCGATAGAGTGAACGGATTTTAATGAAACAAAGACTAAATGTTACTCGGGGATATGATTTATGATCTTCAGTGATGGAAGTCCATACAAACCGGCAGAAAGACATCTAAAAATGATTGAAATGTATTTTATTACTTATTCCGAGACACCTGCGACAATTGTTTTCAGTAGAATCTAAATAGACACGTTAAATTTACCTTTTTATTATATGTATAGAGAAATTATACTACATTATTACTTACATATATATTATTGGGTAGTTGAATGCGTGCAGCAACCGAAAAGGCTGATGATTGTTGAACGTTACTAAATAATGTTCGAGCGTTTGAGAGACATATGCCGTGTTGTTACAAAAAAGTTAAATACGTGGTTTAAAAAGGTTTCCTAATAAATGCATCGCGCTCGCCCGAGGCAAGTTCGCATTACCCCTTTTCACAAGTCTAACCTAACTTTTTTTTCTCGAACTGACTACGCTATTGACCTAGCAAGGTCTTAACAGCTTCACCGGACTACGAACTAACCTAACGTAACCAGAGCGAGACAAACGAGCAAGATGACGAACATTCAGCGACCGCGGTGCATTTAATATGATACCTTTTTAAAGCCAGGGTTCAATACGTATTTAACTTTTTTGTAATAACACCGATGATGTTTATTTTCTTTTCTTACCTTTGTAGGATTTAGCGATTCACAAACTCATCTGATATTAAATGTGGTATGACATGATAAATACGCTGAACTTAGGTGTAGACCGGCTCTCAAATGCAGTTGCCGGAACACGACTCTAAGTGCTTGAAAATTTTCAACATGAGGATTGTAGCTAACCAGGAAATCGTTGGAAATAGTTCACCGGTAGTCTATGGTTTTATCAAGTTGTTTTCCACCAAAGTCTCCGTTTCAATAAAGGTGTTCACATTCAGCGTTCCTGAAGCCGGAAGATATTAAAAACTATAATCCTTATGTCTGGAGAATTCTAGAATGTTAGCCTTAACTACCATCCACTGAATTGCGATATAATAGCTTTTTTTAATGCTATGTAAGCTTTAGCATTTGACCACAATGACTCACAATTAAACTTTTTTGTAATTTATATCAGACTAGCCGACCCGTACCCACTTCGTTGGGCGGTAATACGTAAGCATGGAATCGTTATTTTGCGCTAAAACGCAGCGGAAGCTCTGAAAAGGAAAAAAATACCCCGATTTTGCAACATTCTTCATTGCTGCTCCGCTCCTATGGGTCTTAGCGTAATGATATATATCCTATAACCTTTCCTGATAAATGAGCTATATAACACTGAAAGAATTTTCTAAATCGGACCAGTAGTTCCTGAGATTACCCCTTACAACGTCACAAACTTTACCTCTTTATAATATTAGTATAGATTATTGGTATAGATTATAGATAATATAATTAGTTAATAGCTTCTGCCCGTGACTTCGTACGCGTGGAATGGTTATCTTGCACTAAGACGTAGCGGAAGCTCTGAAAAGGAAAAAATACCCCGATTTTGCAACATTCTTCATTGCTGCTCCGCTCCTATGGGTCTTAGCGTAATGATATATATCCTATAACCTTTCCTGATAAATGAGCTATATAACACTGAAAGAATTTTCCAAATCGGACCAGTAGTTCCTGAGATTACCCCTTACAACGTCACAAACTTTACCTCTTTATAATATTAGTATAGATTATTGGTATAGATTATAGATAATATAATTAGTTAATAGCTTCTGCCCGTGACTTCGTACGCGTGGAATGGTTATCTTGCACTAAGACGTAGCGGAAGCTCTGAAAAGGAAAAAATACCCCGATTTTGCAACATTCTTCATTGCTGCTCCGCTCCTATATGTCCTAGCGTGATGATATTCCCTGATAAATGAGCTATATAACACTGAAAGAATTTTACCTCTTTATAATATTAGTATAGATAAAACACACTTCATGGTCACATTTTACATATAAAATAATAATATCAAAACAAATACTAATAAACAACAAAGGGAGCCTTAGTTAATTTTGGTTCTAATACCTTCAAAAGTATAAACACAATCATAATAAACCTAAGTGCAATGACTGGTACCGAAAGCTACAATGGGCGACCCGGAGTTAATAACTTTCAATAATGGAACGGACAATAAATCCTTTTGTTTTGTTCCTCACGTTCCTTTTCAAGTGAAAGTGAAGTCACCCGATGGTCATTGACACTTTTAGATAGTTAGGTTAAAATATTAAGCACCTATTTTTTTAATTGATATCGAACGAGAATCGAGTGCAGTAACTTTATATTACATGAAGCTATTGTGACATTTTTTCAGATAAGGAATAAGTGTCTAAGAATTAAAAAAAAAGTCATAAGGACTGCCGACAAAAGTGAAAACTCAAAACAATGGAATTTAAACTGTATTCTCTTTTAAATTTTAAATGAATTATAGTCTGAATTATTTCAATTTATCTTATTATATATTATTATCTATACTAATATTATAAAGACATAAAGTTTGTGACGTTGTAGGAGGTAATCTCAGGAACTACTGGTCCGATTTGAAAAAATTTTTGAGCGTTATATAGCTCATTTATCGAGGAAGGTTATAGGTTATATATCATAACGCTAAGGCGAATAGGAGCGGAGCACTAATGAATAATATTTCGAAATCGGGGTTATTTTCCTTTTAAGAGTTTAGATAGATAGAGATTTTATTTTAAAAATAAAATACAACGTTATAATATGAAGAACTATCCTAAAATTTAAATTAGTATATGTTGCTTAGACTTTTTTGATGAGTGTATGTATAGATTTATACAATTATTCGTTGCTCGATGCGGCGGAAAATAAAAAACCTTACTTCTTTTAGTCTAAGCTCTGAGAACGAATCTTTGTTAATTAATATTGCGAATATTTTCTATTTATTCAAATGTAGGACCAATTAATAAACGTTGTTATAAAGTTGAAATTTATTTCGACGAATAAAAATAAAAATTTCTTGCATAAATTATACATTCATGAGAAATTTAATTTATATTTTAGATATATGTACAATTTATTTAAAAGGTCGAGTGAATAATTAATTGCGATATAAACGGAGGCGATCAATATTAAAAGATAAAGTTCAAATTACAAAAAAAAACATATCGCCTTAACTACATCTATACATATAATAAGAAAGTAAATGTAAAGTGTCCGTACTTTTACGATTTTCGTGTAAAAAAAATGTTGCAGGTGTCTCGGAATAAGTAATAAAATACATTTCAATCATTTTTAGAAATGACTATCTATCTGTCTGTTTGTATGAACACGCATCACGGCTAAAGTACTGGATTTACTGGATAATAAAGCATATCCTCGTGAGTAACTTGGTCTTTATTTCATTAAAATCGGTCCACTCTATCAAACGTTATTGTAATTTTAATGATTACGTGACTTAAGTACGAGAGAAAAGTAGATAAGTTAGTGATACATTCAGATGAATTTATTAGTTACTGGTTTTTTACATTAGGCTCCACGCGGACGGAGTCGCGGGCACAGCTAGTATATATATATTTTTTTATGTTATAGGTGGCAAACGAATAGGTGGGTCACCTGCTGTTAAGTGATCACCACCATCCATACACACTAACAACCCCAGAGGAGTCGCAAGTGCGTTGCCATCTTTCGGAGGGAAGGCTTAGGGGAGGGAAAGGGAGAGGAGAGAGGAGAGGGGAGGGGAGATGGGTCTCCGGCGCTCTCACTGACCGAACGAAACGCAACAATGCAAGCACTGTTACTTCACGTCAGTTTTCTAATGAGAGGGTGGTACTTCCCCGGGCGAGCCGACCCATTCATGCTGAAACCAATAATAGTTTCAGCGTGGCTCTACCACCATTATAATAAATATTCTCATGTTTTGTGTGTTCAAAGTGCACCCTTAAGGTAGTTGCCCAAACAAAATCGGCTGAGTACCTTAAGCCTTCGCCTTAGTAGTCCGGTGAAGCTGTTAAGACCTTGCCAGGTCAATAAAGTAGACAGTTCGAGAAAAAAAAATTGTGTTCAAGAATCATAATCTATATTATCGTTGAAACTTTGTAAGTTTGTTGATGACGCTTGCGTGAAAATATTGAAACGGTGTCATGAACGTACAATAGATGGAGCGAGAGCGATTTCAACAAATAAGTATATCTCATATAGTTGTCGTTCTTTTTTTTATGTATTGAAACCAACTATATATTTATGCTCGTATTATTACGCTAAGCAGTATTAAAAGCAGAATTAAAAAATTATAATATATCCCACTTTAATTTAGACTTGAGGTATATGTTCGAAATCGAAATATGTTCGAGGAACATTAAAAGTGTTTGTATGAAATAGTTGGTATTTTATATACAGGCTGAATGTTTAGACAGTAGCAATATTTATGGAGGATACTCTGCACTCGGTTCTCGAAATAAATGAATTAAAAAAATAGGTGCTTTGAACTTAATATCTAGAAAAATGCAAAACTTATATACAATCCTCTACGCGTCTATGTTAAAGAACAGTGTCAATGACCGTCGGGTGATTTCACTTTCACTTTAAAGTGAACGTGGGAACGTCAGGAACAAAACAAAAGGGTTTATTGCCCGTTTTATTATGGAAAGTTCTTAACTCCGGGTCGCCCATTGTAGTTTTCGGCTTCGGTCATTGCACCTATGTTTATTACGATTATGTTTATACTTTCGGATGTATTAGAACAAAATGTAACTAAGGTTCTCTTTGTTGTTTATTAGTATTTGTTTTGATATTATTATTTTATATGTTAAATGTGACCATGAAGTGTCATATCATAGAATACTGCAAGTGTTTAACCTTTCACTTGGTATAAAAACACAGAGCTGCAGAAATCCCAAGAATTATTTAATCATTGTCACAAGACTTGAGATATTGTTTACATATCCATTAATAAGAACCGGTTAAATATATAGTCAAGTTCTTCTGTATTATGTCTTATTAGTTATTTTATACGCTAATAAAAATAATATTTAAAAATTATATGCAAAATTTATTTTTTAATATTCAAATTTTTTAAACGAGTCAATGAACCTTCCTATAATTAATCACGGTAGCAGTAGAAAGCAGGTTAAATTTTACCTTAAAATTCCATTTTGAATTCTGATTAAGCAGATGAGAGGTAATTTAAGAAGTTAATTTTAAAACTGACACAAATACTTAAATCGAAATGTTGGTATCTATACAAATATTATAAAAGCCGGGGGCTTTGTTTGTTTGGTTGAACACGCTAATCTCAGAAACTAATGGTTTGATTTGAAAATTTATGTATGAAACAATGACTCATAGTCAGTTGTTTTATGTTTTTGTTTTCTTGTAAAATTATCAGTTTAAAGGGAAATAAATTCATAAGTAAATAGGGGGATGAAGAATTTAAAAACATCGAAAATTATTACAATCGTTAACTTCTTTTTCTCTCTACATCTTACAATTGTACAATAGATTTGTTTTTTTTTTATGTCATGGGTGGCAAACGAACAGGTGGGGCACCTGATGTTAAGTGATCACCACCGTCCATGGACACTAACAACACCAGAAGAGTCGCAAGTGCGTTGCCACCCTTTGGGGGAAGGGTTAGAGGAGGGAGAGAGGGAGAGGAGAGAGGAGACGGAAGGGGAGGTGGGCCTCTGGCGCTCTCACTGACCGAACGAAACGCAACAATGCAAGCACTGTTACTTCACGTCAATTTTCCATGAGAGGGTGGTACTACCTCGGCCAAGCCGACCCATTCATGCTGAAACCAGTAATAGCTTCAGCGTGGCTCTACCACCTACAAATTGATATTATGATGATTGATTGATTGATTATGATAGATGATATTTTCGAGCCATCTCTGATCATTTATTATTCATAATTTAGCCCTCCATTTTTTGTATCACCGCTTAACCTAATTATAGATCAAGATAAAATCTTAAATCACATAAAAATAATTATAATATATTCTTAGATATATAAGATTAATATGTATAATTTATCTTAATAAAAAATTAGCATTTAAAATTGTTTTTAGGCTTTTCCTTATGCCCACCTACCTAGCCTCAAATTAATAGTATATTATCAAGCACTCTTTTATTTTTTTATATATCAAAGCAAGCGAAGGCAGTCGCAAGTATGTAGCCAGCCTGTGTATGAGGAATAGGGGAGAGGGAAGGCGAAGGGAAAGGGGAGAGGGGGAAAGGAGGTAGGCCTCCGGCGCTCTCACTGACCGAACGGAACGCAACAATGCAAGCACTGTTCACTTCACGTTGGTTTTTTGTGAGAGGGTGTTACTATCCCGGACGAGCCGATGAATGCTGAAACCAGTAATAGCTTCAGCGTGGCTCTACCACCTACCACCTATAAGTATGTTTCGACAGATGCTCTTGAAAAGCAGTCTAACACTAGGTTTAGCGAGTTACCTTTAGGACACATATTATAAAAACTACTCAACGGATTTTCATGTGAATTTCACCAATGTATAAAGTGATTCATGAGGAAGGTTTAGGTATATAATTTATCAAGATTTTATATGATTTGGTTGAAATATAACAGTAATTGTTGGAAATGTCGGAAAAAGTTAAGCCGCCTGGAAGTTTCCATAGAAAATTCTGCCTGATCCCTTTAAGATATAATAAAAAAAGCATGGTGGGATATTCCTCTTTTAGAGATCTACAAAGAAGTCCATGACGGCATATATCTATGTTTTAAGGATAGCCCACTATACTTATTATATCTTCCAAAAAATAATGACGTACAATTCGAAAACTTTTTAGGCGGATACAGTTTTTTTATTATCAGGGCAGGACAACGTTCGCCTGGCCCGCTTGTCGTGCTTAATATGAGATTGTGGACAAATATTAAACCTATAAAATAAAAAAAAACTAGGCCGGTTAATTATGCACACATAAATATTTAGTAGCTCGTTGCCTAACTCCTACATGTATTTTTATCCTAGTAACGGAGGCTTAAACTTATGTTTACCAAAAATTTAAATATTTGTTTTTTTTTGTATAACTACCTTATTAATTATTAATTAATTTATTAATGAGTCATCAATATGACAATCCATTTACATTTCATGATAATTCTGTAATGAAATTTAAATGTAGTCATATTTATAGACAAGCATGACATGCTTCAAAGTAAATTAAATTTCAATAAAATTAAATATTCAACGATTTTACAGATTTAACATAAATAATATGAAAAGAAACACTAATAAACTATAACAGAAAGAGAAAAAAAAATTAAAACCTATTAACACTCTAAAAGTCGATCTTACGAATAGCCTGATATGTCTTTACTGCTGTTTTAAATTTACTCCGTTTATTTGAGAAAATATCGCACGTTTTCTATACAGGGCTGTAGCTAGAGGAGTTGAATTTGAGGTAATTAAAAAAATTATCATAATTGATCTGCCCTCGAATGTCACAGGCTGTGGTATATTCGGAAAAGTTTAGATACCTATCGCTTAATTTTTTTTATCTCAAACTATGAACAAAGAATTTAATTATAATAATTTATTTTAGATTTTGGTATTTTAAAGGTAGGGCACACACTCAATCACTCACAATCACTCACTCCCGTAGTTACGGCTGTGTTTCTGTGATGTATTATATCCTTAGTTCCCAAAGTAGTCCAGGTGGACCCCCACGGGTCTACGGGAGACTCGAAAGGGGTCTATGTTGGCGTGACAAAAAAATGGGGTTCACAATTCGTAAGCGCGTGTCCATGAAAATTTATCTGCTTTCGATAGTGATGAACTAAAGCGTTGACTTGGCTTCACATATCGATGTAGGCAGAGAATATTTTAAGAAGCTTAACGGCTGTTATTTCCATATTCCATATTCAGTACAACGTGTCGAGACTTACAATTTTCATACTTAGATCTAATTTTTACATTTTTTGTCGAGTTTTGGGAATATGGTAGATATGTAGCTGCAGGGGTCCATTGGATCCAGCTAAATTTTGATAGTGGTTCATGAGAAAAAATGTCTGGGAACCACTGTATTATATGACCAGGATATTCTGTTGACTGGAGAGTAAAAGCCGAAATAGTACATGAATATTATAGCAAAAAAAACTGTTATTTTCGCACTATAAACAAACACTTGAGTTATATAGGATGCTTCATCGTTATCTAGTCAGTGAAACAATCGAATAACTTTGGTCTCAATAGATTACAGCTAATTTTAAATCATAAAGCTCACATTTTTACAATTTATTCTGGCTATTTTCCAAAAACTATATCGACCAAGTAGTCACCTTAATTGGTGATACACAATTGAGCTCTTTTCCTTGCAGTTCCCATCACATTGACCAGCGTCTCGGACGATATCCCTGCCATTTCAGTTCGGATATTGTCCTTGAGCTCTTCAATGGTCTTCGAACTGTTGGCATAAACTTTACTCTTCAAAAATCCCCGCAAGAAGAAGTACGGTGGTAACAAATCTGGGAATCTTGGTGGCCAGTCAATATCACCTTTTTTCGAAATTACACGCCCCGTGCACTTCCGATGCAGAAAGTTCATGGTTGAGAGCTTCTTTAGGTGTGTAATGATGTATGGCTGGAATTATACTGAAAAGAAGTTCAAACACGCAGATCGGTTGAGATTTGTTGAAGATGCTCAATTGTTTCACTGACCAGATGAGGATGGCAGGCCTCATATTTATTTGTATTGAAAAAAAATTAGGGTTCCGCGCGAATATAATAAAACTAAAGAGGCCGAAATGTTCACACTGAGCAAATTGTTTTTACTAAATTCCACATAGGCGATGCTGCGGGTAACAGCTAGTCTTTCTATAAGCTATTTAGCTCGCTACGAGCCTAGATACTTTGAAGGTCTGGATTGGTCCCCGAATTTAAAAAATAATATTTCTGATATTAGGTTTCACAAGACATATTATTCATAACAATTCTCATAAAAAAATCATTAGATATATAACATACATTTAAAACTGAGGAATATTAAAATTAATGATTATGATAATCTGATATATATATTTTTTATTGGGAAATCTTTACACGCCGAATAAAGAACGCATAATATCTGGCCTGTAAGAGATATACTACCTCTTTAAAGGTTAAATTAATTATATTTTAACACGTACATAATCACTACATGTTATAAAATTCCTCTGCCACGTCTGTCTGTCTATTCGCGATAAACTCCAAAACTACTTAACGGATTTTCATGCGGTTTTCACCAATAGATATAGTAATTCAGGGTTTTTTTTTATTATCATAGTGAGACAACGTCCGCCGGGCACGTTAGTTATTTTCTTTTATTTTTATTTTTGTATGTCATAGGAGGCAAACCAACGGGCGGGTCACCTGATGTTAAGTGATCACCGCCGTCCATAGACACTTGCAACACCAGGGGAGTCGCATATGCGTTACCAGCCTGTTTGGGGGGGAAGGGGGCTTTTCCCCTTAGGGTAGAGGAAGGAGGCGTGCATACATGAGCGTGGCTCTACCACCTACATTACATAGTTATGTATTATTCCACTACGTAATCGACTGTCATACCAAGTTTTAGACTTTAGACTTAGTTTTTTGGGGTGTAAGTGGTGTCGAATAACATCGAAGACTTGAGATATCCAAGCCAACCTCACCTGCATGTGGTGCACACTGCTGAATAACGAACGAGGCAATGGCGAAAGTGGGGTGGTAGGGTTTTACAGCCTGACTGGGTCGCAACCACCAAGCATATTGCGAAAAAGCCCGTCATAGTGATTCGCTTCTGCGGGTCGCGTTTCGGGATCAGCCTGTGCATATACGATGGATACTGTGTCACTCGGTGGTCGCCATTCTTTTTGGATTGCACTGTGCTTACCACCAGGCACAGTGCAGTCATTTTGCCGTGCTACAATAAAAAAGAAGACTCCATGTAGTTGTTTAAGCATGATTGATGGAGAAACATTCAAATAAATATATTTTCTCTTTTACCATAAACAATGTGTTGCCCACTGAATTTGTTGGGCGATAAAAAGGTATTAAGTGTTTTCTAGCACGAAGTAATCGATGTTTGTGTCAAACAAGTTGTAAGAGCGTTGAGGATTTAAAAAAAAATTGTAAACTAAAGTTAAAAAAAATATAAATTTGATGAAATTTTATATATAGAGATTATGTGCCATGGTAATGTGTTTTTTAAGTTTAAATTCTCATGCGATTTTATTAAAATTTTGTAAACGGTAGACAAACATCTTGAAATTGATAGGCATAAAAAAATATCAAAAATATATATAAAAAAACGAAATCCAGCCGGTTTACATGAAATTTTGTAGACGGGAAGTATTCGTTATTTTGAAATTGATATGTTATAAGAATTAACAAAAAAAAAATTTTTTTTTAATTGTATAAAAATATATCAACCGATTTTCTTGACATTTTGTAATCTAGATATGTATTATTTGTTAGATATCATTAAATATACCCACACTTTAATAATATAAAGTAACATTAAAAATTAAAAATAATTACTGCTTGAAAACCGCACAGCCGCGAACAGATGATAGTTGTAAATATTTTTATAGCGTGTCAATTGTAAAATGATGTATTGCATATAGAAAATAATAAAAAAATACAATTATAGATTTATACGTTAAATTGTTATTAGTGAAGCACGATAACAAGTGACCACACAGCTATGCCCATGTTGACACGTGATTAATATTAATTAGCAATCGGGGTATGTGAAAAAAATACAAAAAAAATAACGAAGTATACATATAATTTTATATGTCAAATCTGAAGTTATAATTCCAGTCCCACTATTATTGCTTTAAATAATTCGGAACGTGTCATCAGAAGGCCTAATTCTACATGCAAAAATATAGATTCTAATTTAGATAAACCAAAATTTAAAATATGCAGATAAATTATACGTAGACCGAATACAAAAAAAAAACAGCGCCTGCTATATATATGAATTGAAGTAGCAATAAAAGGAAACTCGTGGAAGCATAATTTAACCATTTTTATTAGTAAATTATATACGAATATAAAAATAAAATTTTGTTTGATATAACAGATCTGCTATATTACCTTCAAGTATTACATCGTATTGCTCAAGATTTCGTCTGTATTAATTACAACATCTTTTTTTATATCATAGGAGGCAAACGAACAGGCTGGTCACCTGATGTTAAGTGATCGCCGCCGTCTATAGACACTAGCAACACCAGAAGGGTCGCAAGTGCATTGCGATCCTGTGTTAATGGGGAGGGGAGGAAGGGATGGGGAAGGGGAGGGAGGTGGGCCTCCGGCGTTCTCACTTAAGCCAAGCGCTGTTACGTCACTTTGGTGTTACTGTGGGTCAGGTGGTACTATCCCGGGCGAGCCAACCCATTCATGCCGAAACCAGTAATAGCTCTACCACCTACAAAACATCATGAACTGAATACATAACAAATGAATTATGAATGGACATAATGAGTAAGAATACAACCAATCGTAACAATCTTGGTAATGCTTGTTTCTTGTTAAATCCGTTCTCGTCACATGCTTTTACGTGGGGAAATCCTCTATGGACTCACCACCCCCGGGGAGAGCCGGCTAAAACCCCACTGTGTACACGTGTACACTGTGTAAGGCACGGGATCTCTTGAGCATTCGCCGTACCGCCCAATGGGAAGATGCAAGTCTTCTCGCCCCCTCCCCTCTCTACAACCTCATCATATTTTTCGCACACTGTGTTGGCTGGGAAAGGAGTACTGCCTATGCATAAGACCCCCTTATAATTGTAGCCAATATATTTCGAAATGTATAAAATTTTATTAAGAATGGTCGAAAGCTACACAAAATATAAAACGTTATTTATATATTTAGACCTAACCAGTTTCACAATGACGTATAATTTCCGTGTACAAAATTTCATCAACACTGATATAGAAAATTTTACAATATCTAATAGTGTTTTTAACAATTCTCTTATGTATCTTATCAATTGAAGCATGAAGTTTCATATAAATGAATTGATCCGTTCTGTGTTTAATCCGAACATAAAACATACATACAAATATATTTGTTAACATTTTATTTGTTATCGGAAGCAAAAGCAAAAGCAAAATTAAATGTGCTGACAAAAATACTGGTTTTATATTATGAAAATAGTATATGCAGGTTTGCTTCAAAGAAAGTACTTACAAGCCTAAGAAATTTAGTAGAATATTGTGTTTCGGCTTTCAATGCAATATAAGTAAATAATAATTCATTAATTCTTTACATTCTGATAAAATAACAAAAAATACAACAATAGATAAACAAATACCGATAAAAAATGACAAAAGGTTAGGTTGATTTGAAGACGGAGAGAGTGACATCTAGTGTCCATCAAAAGAACTAAATGTATGTGTTTGGAACCAAAATAACAGAGATGGCGTTAGTAGTTAGGCTACGCAGATAAAATACTCTCTCGATAATCTTGGATTCTGAAATCTGAAGTTTTCTTGCCAAAAAATTTCCACAAAGACTCCATTCCTATAAAATTTGTACAAATAAGAAATCACTTTTTGAAAAAAGTACGAAAAAAAAATTAATAAATACTTTTGTAGCTTGTACTTTTAGCTGGCGTTACCGATAATTTCAATGTGGCTGTAGGTTAGAACCAGGGTTCAGCTTTAAGCCCTTATGTATTTCTTCTTGTTATGCTGTTGGTGTATGCTGTTTGCTGATGATATTGTTTTTACCGGAGAAGATATTGTTGAGGTCCAGAGTAAGCTGATAATTTTTATTTTATTTTATAGTAGCACGGCAACATGACTGTACTGTACCTGATGGTAAGCACAGTACAATCCAAAAACAATGGCGACCACCAAGTGACACACTGTACATCGCCGGTAGCCGCTGTGATGCCGGCCTGCGAAAAGCTGGATACGCACAGGCTGATCCCGAAACGCGACCCGCAGAATCAAATCACTATGGCTTTTTCGCCATATACATTGTGGTTGCGACCCAGTCAGGCTGTAAAACCCTACCACCCCGCATTGGCGAGATAACATTTATTTTGTGACTTAGGTGGTCCATCCAGTTTTTCTCCTTTAGTCTTAGATGCTATATCCTTACCAACCTGCTCCGATTTCCGGTATCTCGGTTTTCTGATCCAAAAGGACGGCTGCATAGACAAGGACGTGAGGAATAGGTTAAAAGCAGGATGGATGAAATGGCGAAAGGTCCTTGGTGTAGCTTGAGACTCACGAATGCCCTTGAAACTCAAGGGGAAGGTGTATAAAACTATTATATGACCAGTCATGTTGTATGCATTTGAGTGCTGGGCTACGAAAGAGTCGAATGAGAGAAAACCACATGTGGCAGAGATGGGAATGTTAAGATGGATGTGTGGTGTGACTAGAACGGATAGGATTAAGAATGAATATATCAAAGGAAGTTTGAAAATAGCACCAGTGATAGAGAAGCTGAGGAGTAATAGGTTAGCATGGCATGAAGAGAGAGATGAAACCATTTAACTAGAAAAGTTTTAAGTATGATGGTGGATGGATATAGGAGTAGAGGAAGACCGAAAAAGGTATGGATGGATTGTGTATAAAATGTGTGAATACTGAGATAACACCTGATAGGCGAGAGTGGAGAAGGAAAACATGTTGTGCCGAACCTACTTAGGTGGGATAAGGGTAAGAAGATGCATATATTTTCTATATACATATGCATATTATATAAAATTAGACTTGAAATACAATCACGTCAAAACTATTTGTGTAGGTGGTAGAGCCACGCCGAAGCTATTACTGGTTTCAGCATGAATGGGTCGGCTCACCCGGGGTAGTACCACCATCTCACAGAAAACCGACGTGAAGTAATAGTTCTTTTGTTACGTTTCGATCGGTGAGTGAGAGCATCGGAGGCACCCCTCCCCTCCCCCTCCATCCAAACACAAGCTGGCAACGCACTTGCGACTCCCCTGGTGTTGTTAGTGTCTATGGACGGCGGTGATCACTTAACATCATGAAACACCCCTCTGTTCGTTTGCCTCCTATGATATAAATGTATATGTATTTGACTTGTTGTTCTTAGCTTCTTATTTTTTGGATTCAATTGACCTATTCCATTTTGAATGCTCAATGAAACGTGCAAGAATCGGTTATTAAATGTATATAAAATAGAGACATTAAAATTTATTAAAATATCCCTAGTATATCTTCTGAATTGATTGAGTTTGATGTTTGATTTGTATGAGTTTGATTCAAGTCACTTGATGTTTTAGATAAAGAAATAAAAGTATTAAACAAATTTCAATAGGAATTTTATTATTATGACATAGACAGTAAGTGATTATTAACGATATAAATTCTATATTATTGTTTTCTATAATTTGATCGAGTCTAGATATCGACCGTTGAATCAATTAGTGACAAAACGAACGTTGTTCACTGTTTTTTACGATCCGCTAATAAAATATTTGTTTATGATCGCTGCATAATAATCTTCATAGGTATTAGTAGAAATATGCTGCATGTCAAATTATGTATGTCATAAATTATTCAAGTTAGCGAATGTATAATAAAAAATGAACACGTTTATGTTAATTATATTTCAAACGTTGACTTTGAAACAAACGTTCGCTTAGTTTTAGGTACTTTAGGTCGGCTGTACTCGAAATGTTGTCTATTCACGTCCAGAGCCAATTGAAATTGTGGAATGTGTGTGTATTTATTATCACCCATATCCTTACCGTAACAACAGTACATTACACAGTTAAGCCTAGATGGCGGATATAAATAAGTAATAGGGGGTGTAAGGGTTGTCAAATAACATCTAAGACTTGAGACATCCAAGCCAACTTCACCTGCACGTGGTGCACCCTGCTGAATAACGAACGAGGCAATGGCGAAAGCGGGGTGGTATGGTATTACAGCCTGACTGGGTCGCAACCACCATGTATATGGCGAAAACGCACGTCATAGTGATTCGCTTTTGCGGGTCGTGTTTCGGGATCAGCCTGTGCATATCCAGCTATTTGCAGGCCGGCACGACAGCGGTGACCGGCGATGGATAGTGTGTTAGTCGGTGGTCGCCATTGTTTTTGGATTGTACTGTGCTTACTATCAGGCACAGTGCAGTCATTTTGCCGTGCTAGTATTAAAAAAATCTTCACTCTTTGCTGGTTGGAAAATTAGTTATCGGAAATATTCTTAAGTAGTTCAAAGTTCTTGAAAATATTGAGAACGACTATAATAAAGTTCCACGTTTGTGGAATTTCCTTACTTTTTTTCTTAAATGATAAATCTTTTGAAAAATTCATAAAATAGGTATGTACAATATATATTTTCATCCCTAGAAGTGTATTCTGTGATATACAGAAGCACCCGACAGTCGGATGATTTGCTATAGTGAATTTATAAAATATTGAGAAACTGGAAAGCTAAAAATTAGTAATTATATGTTTTTCTATGTGAAGAATTAAAAAACGAAATATTTTTCTCCGCCAATAAAAAAACATTCAGTATCTACCGTAAGTAAAAAAAAAAACACCTAAGTCGGTCAAGCCTTCTAGTGTGATATGAACACGAATCCAGGTACACCGGAATTTTGTATATTAACATACATGTATCGGACATGTGATTTCACCGTCATTAAGTATATTTTATGGACAGAGGAAAAAAATATACACCGCTTGCCCCACTTTACTACGGCAAGAAAACACACACACACATATATATATATATATGAACGCGTAATAATTACAAAAAAACGTATTTTCTTAATACTTGAATACTTCTGTAATAAAATAAACTATTCTGATAATCTTTTATTAAATACGAACTGAGCGTTTAGAATTCAAACAAAAAAAAAAGATCGACCGAAATATATCCAGTTGTTTTTGAGTGATGCTCGCACAACGGCAAGCGTCTAACATTTAATTCATTTGTATAAGATAAGATGTTTATTAATGAATATCAGTGACTCCACAACTGGTGTTGAATAGTTTGGTAAAGAATACTTTATTCAACGTTTGTGTAATTCGAAATATTTGTTCAAAAATTTTAATACAGTTTAACGACAACACAAGGTTTTTCTTTAGGGCATTTGCTAACGATGTATAACTGAATACGTTTTTAACACTTTACCTCATTAAAGATGTAGAACTGAATACGTTTTTAACACTTTACTTCATTAAAAGTTTATTCAAATTAAATGCTATTTAATAATATATATATTGTTACCACCCACCTCCGGTGCCGCTGCATCACATTCAAGAGACGAGACTACAACACGACCGGAACATTGATATTTGTGCCACCATATTATAAATATACATCGACATTAGCGCCATCATATTAGAGATACACATTGATACTAGCGCCACCATATTAGAGAGACACATTAACACTAGCGCCACCATATTAAATATACATAAATAAGAATTATTAATATTATATAGATTTAATAGGACTTAAATAAGAATGGATATCATTATATAGAATTGAATCATTAGTTTGATCATTATTAATAATAGTATATTCTTTGACTTCATAGTTCGGCCATGAAAGGCAAGATGTCGCTGATCTTCATGTCGAAACGAATTACTAACCATATTAGAAATACATAAATAAGGATAATTATATAAAATTGTTGTATAGCTTAAATAACATTAATTTGTTCATACTTTATTATTTTTGTGTTACTTAAATTATTTTGCGGAATTATGTATAAATAGTAATCACTTTGACTTATATAGATGGGCCTTTAAAAGGCAAGATGTCAGTGATATCTAGGCACTTCTTATATACCAAGTATTGTAAGGCGAAGTTCTGGCCAAATAAATAGTGACAGTATCTACGATGTATTTATTGCCATTCCTGACTGCATCGACACTATACGTGATTAGTGTAATAATATTATTTTATATTAAATGCTATTTAATAATATATAATTATTAATTTAATTAATTAATAAGATAATTTTGTAGGTGGTAGAGCTACGCTGAAGCTATTAATGGTTTCAGCATGAGTTCGTCGGCTCGCCCGGGGTAGTACCACCCTCTCACAGAAAACCGACGTGAAGTTGCATTGTTACGTTTCGTTCGGTCAGTGAGAGCGACGGAGGCCCACCGCCTGTTCCCTTCCCACTTCCCTTACTCCCCCTCTCCCCAAGACAGGTTGGCAACGCACTTGCGACTCCCCTGGTGTTGCAAGCGTCCATGGACGGTGGTAATCACTTAACATCAGGTGACCCATCTGTCCGTTTGCCTTCTATGATATAAAAAAAAGATAAATAACAATAAAAACAAAACTCATAATTTATTGTCACATTCTATGAAATTATTAGCAACTTGCTTAATTTTTTTTTGCTACGTTGTCACATTATTAGAAGATATTGACAAATTTAATATAATATTGTTAAGCGATTTTAGTCAAATTAATTAAGTTGTCGGAGATCACATGTGAGATAAAAAAATCACAATATGCTCAAAGTTTCATTGAATTTATATTCATAATTAAAGTTTAAGCGATTGTTTGTTATCTTATTTGTTTGATATCATTGAAGCATTTGATAAATTCTTTGAAGAGCTTATGGGATGTCTCATATTACGCTATTACTCTAGCGACTCTACTTAGGTGAGAAGCAGTTAGCATACAAATAATGGGTCAGAAAGGGCGTTCAGGGCGAGAACGAAGCAATAATGCGGACAGAGCAATTGGTGTGCTCGGGGGCTCAGGGCGGATTATCGGCTACTAGTATTCGCGTGTCGTAGGAATTCTTATAATACGTATATATAGCTAGCTTAGTTCAGCTTAGATAGACTCGCGAAATTGCATGGAAGGCAACAGCCCAAGCCGATGGCGGGGGGGGGCTAGTGGCTTTATGAACCCTGGCTTAGATTAGAAGGGCCTTTTTTTAATGTGGGGTAATCCCTTATGGATACGCCACCCTTCCGGAGGAGAGGGTGGGTTATGTTCGACTCGCACAGACTAAAACCCCACGGTGTACCGACAGACCATTTTGTGGGGGCGGCAAAGGATCGTTCAAGCAAATCAACCTTGTAGAGCCGCCCGGCGGAAGGTGGCCGCTGGGTTCCTACCTATAGAGGGACAGACCGGGTACACACCGGCTGCCTCCCCTCGTCCGCCGGACCTGTGCAATGAGAAGATGGGCCCCCTGGCCCATCCTCTCAGGTCTGGCTACAGATTAGAAGGGCCTACTATGAATGCCTACGCCAGCTTAATACTATTCTGCATAGCTCAATGGCGTTGTTGGTATCCTAAACAATACTTCTGCTTTATACATCCAAATACCCATCCCAATATTTAAAAATGAATATCTATTTAAATTTGTCCCCAACTGGACACGGTACAAGCAACGTGACTGCGAAACGCTACTAGCTGAAGCTACAATATATATGTATCATATTTCTCACAAATTCTTTATTCTAAACGAGTCGTATTCATCGTATAATTTGCGTTTGAAATGTTATATATAGGTTTTTTTGTACTTATTTTACAATCGTTATAATATTTTTAGAATACGAGCAAAATGTTTTTGTTGTCAAAAATAGATCTGGGAATGTAAAATGTCAGAAGTATTTGTAAGGTTACATCACCATATTATGTTGTTAAATATTTTCGTCTCAATTAAATATTCCCGGTAGAATATAAATTATTTGGAATTATCAATGTTGCATCAGTTCGTCCTTGTTCAGTATTTTACATCAGTTTTATATATAATTATTACCTTTATATAGATAATTAGTATATAAATTAACTAATTTATAAGCATCATTCATAAAGTTTTTTTTAGCTTTATTTTTGGCAACCAATCCGAACCGACCGCTTAATGCTGAAACCAGTAATAGCTTCAGATTGGCTCTACCACCTACAATATTTACGCAAAATTCACAAATGTAAATTAGTATTATTTATCTGATTCAAAAACTGTTTATATGCTTTTTTGTGAACAATACGCAGCGTTAAATAAGAATATAGCGTGTATAAAGGATAAAATTATATTAGTGACAGTATTTGTAAATGGGCTTTAACAAATAAACAAAACATTCTTTTGTTGTATCTATTGTTCATGATAACTGTGTAACTTACATTAAAACATAAAAGTCGTGACATCTTTTATAAATATTTTAGTTGTCATGTGTAATATAGAGTAATGTGAGATTGTACACATAGTTTGCTGTGAAGTCATTGGTATATAAAAACCCAAAACACACAGTCCGAATAAAAGTAGCGCTCAAAACTTACTTACAATGAATACAAAAATTAATACAAAAAAATTACAAACATTGGACCTCGGTAGCATCTTCGCCGACAAGAACAATATCATCAGCAAACAGCATACACCAGAGTGTCTCCTCCTGTATGTCTGATGTTAACGCATCCATAACAAGAAGGAATAAATAAGGGCTCAAAGCTGAACCCTGGTGCAAACCTACAGCCACATTGAAATTATCGGTAACTCCAGCTTCGGACCTAACGTGTGTTTTGGCTTGACTGTAAATACAACGAATAAGTTGTAGGTACTTCCCAGGCACTCTTTTCTTTTTCCGTGCCCACCACAGAACATCTCGGGGTACTCGATCGTATGCCTTCTCCAGATCAACAAACACCATATGCAAATTCTTATGTACACGTCTGTATTTTTCGCACAGTTGCTGAAGTGCGAAAATGGCATCTGTTGTCGCACGTCCAGGCATAAACCCAAATTGATTCGGAGTCACTTCAGTCTTATCTCTTATTCGTCTCGCTATCTCTCTTTCCCAAACCTACATACTGTGTGAGATCTGCTTTATTCCTCGATATTTATTACAGGCTCTTATTCTTAAAGATAGGCACTATTACGCTATTGAACTATTCATTTGGGATCGCTTCCTCCAGTAACATCTTATTAAAAAATAAAGTCGGCCACATCCATCCATCTACTTTTACTATGAATGAATAATAATAAATAACCCTGATCTTGGCCGTACGGTAGAATTCGATTAAGATTCAACGAACGTCTGTTGTTGTATTGTTGCGTTTCGTGCGGTCAGTGAGAGCGCCGGAGACCCGCCTCCCCTCCCCTTCCACTTTCCCCTTCCCTTTCCCCTCCTCCCCCTCCCCCCAAACACAGGCAACGCACGCACTTGGGTCTCCCCTGGTGTTGCAAGTGTCTATGGACGGTGGTGATCACTTACATCAGGTGACCCACCTGTTCGTTTGCCTCCTATGATATTTAAAAAAAAAAAGTTTTTGTGGCATCTCAGAACTCATGGTCCGTGGTATTATTTTCCATTTACTTCACTTATGCACAATAAACAAACTATATTACATAAAACACCACCAATTTTACACAATATAGAGTCAAGTAACACAAGATTATAAATCAAAAATAAAATCCATTACACGGCAGAACAAGATCCCGCTAAAAATTCTTCATAAAGTTTTCGATAGTGTTGATTCATAAGGAATTGAAAATAGCTTTATAAAATAATTCTGTTTATTAAATAAATTTACAATTAACATCTCTAAAATTAACACTGCTTTATGAGTAACAAGACTTACAATATTTGCAGTAAAGTGTATAAATTTTGATTTCTTCTTTGAATTTATTCGTCAAAGTTTAAACTAAGTACTTTTTACCCGAATACATCCCTTAGGATAAGATGAGATTGCTAGAAAAATGTTACAACAAACTTGTCGAATATATTGTGAATATTTCTCATATATCGATACAGCGCTATAAAAAATTAACCAATGTTACAACAAAGTTTTTAAAAAAACTAGAGTATTAGGCAAATTTAACTTATAAATTCTAATACGATGTAACTTAACAATTTATGGTAGAAATGGTGTAGGCATGAATAAATTAATTCCAAATAATACATTTCGAAGTACGAAAACTACATCTATTTCTAAAGGAAAGTAGGAGCACTCGTGCTGTTGCGTTACGTTGGGTACGAACAGGAACATCTCACAGATGTAACAACTTATCGAGAACTTGCTGCAGTAAACTATGTTAATTTTGAGATGGATATAAAATACCTAAAAACTGCAGTGAACCTTTATTTCTGTATCGACCCGCGTCCACATTTAAATAGAAGGACGTAAACGAACAGTCCATAGACACTAGCAACAACAGGGAAGTCGCAAGTGCATTGCCAGCCTTTGTTTGGGGGAGGGGGTAGGAGAGACAGGAAGAGGGGTGAGACATGGAGAGTGGAGAGGGAAGGGAATAGGAGGGGTGCCTCCGGCGCTCTCACTGACCGAACGAAACTCAACAATGGAAGCATTATTACTTCACGTGGGTGTTTCTGTTGGCGAGCCGACCCATTCATGCTGAAACCAGTAATAACTTCACCGTGGCTCTACCACCTACTAAAAGGTTCTCGCGTATCAATTGTAGTGCATTACGCGAATATTTGCTAGATTATTTAAAAAAAAAAAACAAATTACGATATGGAAATTAATAATAATCAATATTCAACACAAGAAATATAAAACATCTCACTAACAAACTCATCATCTGATGCCTTATTAATTCTAATGTATAGTAATAGACAATTTATAAACATGGTTCTCGTATATCCAAACCAAATATGCGAACGTCTCGCTGAATATTGTAGACACAAACGATTTCTTCTAACTTGTCGCAGTTTATTATAATAATCTTGCTAATACAATAATTAAGCGTATCAGAATGATTTCATCTTTCATATTTTTTATATATACAAATTTGTTTTAACATTTAATCAGTATCTTTTATTTTTAATTTAGATAAATATTTTATTACTTCTATAACTGATTAATCAACTTTATTATTGTTTATATTAAAGTTCTTATCTTAATTTCTATGTTACAATTACGTTGTTATTATGTATGCCACTATCTTCATCTTCAGAGTTTGTTCAAGTTTATTTTATTTATACTGTTAGTCAGAATTGAATATCGTTGGTTTCATAAAATGTCGATTGATTGCCTAAAACTTATTAAAAATTAGACGGTGGAAAGACCATACCTATTTCAGCTGAAAATTAACGATCTTCGGGCTCTTCTATTCTAGACTTAAGAGATGCGAGAGGCATTCCAATGCATTCTTCAGCCATTTACTGGTTGGTTTTAGATAAGAATGTGACCTTTTCTTACTATAAAACTTAGTTGTAAATAATGAAAACCAGTTTAATTTATAGCTACAAGATTTATCTCTTTTTGTAATAGAGTGGCTTGCAAATAAGTACCTTACGTTATAAAATGTATGTCTTGTATGACACGGGTGTCTTGTAATTATTTTTATTTTTTTTACAGTACCAAGGCGTTTGGTATGAGATCTCGAAGCTGCCCGCCGCGAACGAAGAGAATGGAAGCTGTGCATCAGCTGAGTACAAATTAGATGGTGATATTGTTAAAGTCAAAAACACACATGTTGTCGACGACGTTCAGAAGTTTGTTGAGGGTACAGCTAAATTCGCTGACGACGCTAACGGCTCTGGAAAAGTGATCGTCAACTTTTCATTCGGAGGTAACAATGATTTTTATTAACTTATCCAACTTACCCAAAAGCGAATAAATTCTCAAGTGAGACTGTAACTAATTTACTAAAATGCCGCCACTCTTTGCTGGAATAACATCCCACCGCCATATTGGTATAGGAAAAATAAGTAGAGCTTTAAACATTTATTGAAGCCATATTTATTGCAAATTCAAAACTAATATCCGCGTTCATTTTATAATTGGTACCAATTTATTAGGCAAACATTAAACTTAGCTCTATCTCTCTATGTGTGTCTATTCTCAGGCTTATGGTAGACACTATGCAGCCGGTATAGTGAGAGGTATTTCGACAGGCATATTTAAGAGTGGTAGAATCACGCTGAAGTTATTATTGGTTTCAGCATGAATGGGTCAGCTCGTCTGGGGTAGTACCACCGACGAAACTGACGTGAAGTAACAGTGCTTGCATTGTTGTGTTTCATTCAGTCCGTGAGAGCGCCAGAGGCCCACGTCCCTTCCCCCTCCTCTCCTCTCCCCCCACACTCCCTTTCCCTCAAACACAGGCTGGTAACACACTTTCGTCTCCCCCGGTATTGTTAGTGTCTATGGACGGTGGTGATGACTTAAAATCAGGTGAACCACAAGTTCGTTTGCCAGTTATGACATAAAAAACTCTTTTCAATTTTTAACAACACTCTGCCTTTGCAGTATTTTTGTTTCGTTTGTCGCTCATCTGTATTACATTATTGCATTGTTGCATTTTTAATTTAATGTTCTTATTATTTTATTGTTTATATATTATGAGGTCTGTAATATTTTTGTTAACCCACCGACTACATGTCCGTACATTTACCCACATTGAAAATCAGCACTGTCGTAAGTTTTACTGCAGCATGTAGCAAAACGGGGCTTACATTGTTGTACATATTTAATTAGCTATAGGTATGTTTCCTTTATTTATCTTGTGGTCTCGATGTTTCCCAACAATAAAAACTTTTTCTTACTCTCTTTCTAAAAACTCAGTTACTCTATTAAAAAAAAACTATTTCAATTTGTTCATGTAGATAAAGTTTATATTCTTATTTATGAATTTGTGTGACAAACATGATTATGTAACGCTTTTGTGTTTATGTGTGCATAATAAACACCTCTTATAAAATAATATAATGTAGTGCCTGTTACCTGAAACTAATTTATTTAAATATATGATGAACTCATTATAAAACATGGAGCTAAAATAAATAAATAGTGTAATAAAAAAGATATATTCTTTATTTAAAATACAGATTTGATTTCTCTAGGTATAATGAATAGGTAGTATTAGTATTATAATCGTATTCGGGCACGAAGTTTCTATGAATATTACCAATTTTTTACATACGGATTAGATTTTTTGAGCGGCTCAAGTTCATCTAAAACTGCCCTTAGTATATTAAATAAATTCGACCTATATTCACATATTTTGAAAAATTTTACAACGTGTAAAAACTTGATAATTTACATAAACAAATCAAATCAAAAATACTTTATTCAGTTTAGGCCCTAATAAAGCGCTTATGAACGTCAAAACTACCACCGGTTCGGAAAACAATCCAGTCATCGAGAAGAACCGGCAAGAAACTCGATCGGGTACATCTTTTTCAAATAGTGGATACCGAGATATCAATTTTTCTTTCTAATAATAAGAAAAAAAATAAAAAACTGAGAAGCAGATGACTTTCCTATTCATATTAAGAGCTCATACTTGGAGAGAATTTTTTTGAGGTATCTACCAGCCTATTTTACAGAGTATAAAGTTTAAAAAAATAGTAATTTTTTTTTGGCCCGCCCTAAATTATGTGGACGTGTATAATGTTTTAGGAGAGTTAAGAACAGTTTTTTGAAATCTATATACATAAAATGTTAAATATTTGTTGTCCATGTGCGCGCTTCACGCAAAACTTAATGGACAGATTTCGATTATTTCCTTTTAATTTAACATCATGAGAGATTTGCTTCATATTTTTATTTAATATGACGATTCCTTCATTCGATATAGGATTATTAAGTTTAGAAGAAACCACAATTATAAGAACTACGCGCTCAGCGATGTTCGTTCTCTCGCCGTGGAGAAATCGGGCAAGCGGTGTGGTGCGCACGTGTAGAAGGAAAATATAAAGATTACACTAGATAGACAAACATACCTTAAAAGTAGATGACCACTGTTTCTCAACGGCAGCTGTCGGAGCACAACTATAGTCCTCGTCAAACTTTTTGATCGCTCTGAATGTGGTTACATAGAAGACAAATTCAGGTATAAACGAAGTTACGGCTATATTCAGAACAGTCAGTAAATATTGGAGTTGAACTTGAGAAGTCGTCGTTTACGTCCAACGTATTCGTCATCGTAGTTTAACATTGAGATTGCGGTAAAAAACCCGTAAAGTACAAAAAAAAGTAAAATTATACCGGCAATTTTGCAACGGTTTTTGTTTAGGTAACATAATTAACAAGTTAACCTCGAACATCCATTATCGAATAAATACATAGATATACGGTTAATCGGTAGTCATTTCAATGCAAATATCTGACCTACGACAATAATGTTCTAAATAATGCGATAATTGCACTAAGAAAAACGGGGTTAAGATTTAAAATTCAAATCGATTTTTTTAATGAACCTAAACTTTTGCCACGCGTTAATATAGATTGGATCTATCGTTTGAGAATAATACTTTGTCTCTGGTTGAAATGTATTAATTGCTATCTTTGGCTAATATAATGTCTTTACTTTTATTATACAAACTATTACTCCCTAAAAAATTCTACCGGACGTTACATGGGTTTTTTTAACTGACTAAGCTATTGACCTAGCAAGGTCTTAACTGATTCACCGGACTACTAAGGCGAGTGCTTAAGGCATTCAGTCGATATTATTTAACAACTAGCTCAAGGGTGTACGGCACATCTCGGCTTGGTCTGTTGCCTAATACATGCAATTCGCGACCTATTTAAGCTAACCTTAGCTAAGCTACATATTCATACATATATGAGTTGTTGAAACATATATGTGTACCAAGCATACGTACCTCAACAGCTCTTATATATATTTCGTATCGGATAATTTTCTAAACTATTTCAGTTTGATAAGGGAAAAAAATAAAACCCTTCCATTTTCATGTGTAAGCCTGTATGCGTGCACGTGTGTGGAGGTGATATGTTTAATGTTGTCGCAGTGATGTAAGATTTTGTGTCACTGTATCCCGCGAGCAGCGCACTCAAGGGCTCCACGCCGAGGGAACGGAACTAGGCTTGAGTCGCTGCCGAGGGGCACCTAGTCTGGTACGTTACACGGTACTTCCGCATGGTATTGATTAACCGCTACCTCGTCTCACTGCAACAAAAAATGTTTGATTTATTTTGTGCTAGGTATATCTGAAAAAGTTAAATCTGAAACTAGTAATAGAGACCGAGCGAAATATTAGTAATTAAAACATCAAAAAAATTATTAAAAACGCGTTCCTTGGGTGACAGTTGATACTGTTGGTATGTAACTGTAAATATAATTAAATAAAATATGTTGCAGACTACCGTGTAGTGGCTACAATCGATTAAACATGTTTCACTCCTTCGCAGAGCATATTCAGATCAATTTTGACTCTTCAAGCGTGCGGACCAATCAATTTCAGGCGGAACGTCCACTATAATATTTAATGATGGACATCCACAAAGTAACGCTTTCTTCAATCAAATATCTTTAACCCCGTCTTTTATAAGACCAATTATTTAATTTCAAAAAACTACTAAACACGTTTTTTTTTTATTCTAAAAGAAACGCTAAATACCAATTTTCGTTAAGTTAAAAATGACTGATTTTCATAGTCACTTTAATATCACTTTAATTCCTCTTTTAACCACCTTAGAGGTTGAATTACCAATAATCCTTAATGTAAAAGGTAGTGTATGTAACAATAAGTCACACAGTTACCCTTTTACAGATATGTAACAGTTATTCTTTTAAGAAATAAAATATATAGCTTAAATATAAGAAACGTCTTTACCGTGGTGTATCGATTCCCATGACGCAATATTTTTGAAACCAAACTTGCGTTAATTCCTAACTATGGTAGGAAACAGAGCGCGTAATCCAGATATCACGTCGGGTGCTGTGGTTCAATATAAGAGAAGGTCAACCTGCAAGATTGCTCGTTAATAGAAGTTCCAATAAAAGGGATTCGTGTCCTGAGAACTTATGAACCCGGTTAGGTAGGACTGTCCCTCATAGAACAAACTAGAACGGATCTGATAATCTTGGGCAGTCTGCCTTTTTTATTTATATTTATCGTATCGTATGGCTAAATAGAGTATCTGTCTTTTATCCTCGTTCATTATTTATGGTAACTATATTCATATATATATATATAGTTCAGTATCTATTACTATTATCTAATCTAACATCTCATCTAATATGACATAGATAAGATATAAGTGTCTGTTGTTCGTCCGAGCTAATTTGCGAAATGGCTGGCGGGAACTTTTATAGAACGATTGACAAATAGTTTAATATTTATTACCATTATCTAATCTAACATCTCATCTAATATGGCATAGATAAAATAGAAGTGGCTTGTTTTTCATTCGAGCTAATTTGCGGAATGGCTAGCGGTAACTATTATAGAACGTTTGACAAATAACTCGGTATTTATTACAATTATCTAATCTAATGTCTCATCTAGTATGACATAGATAAGAAGTATCTCTTGTTTGTCTGGGCTAATCTGTAGAACGGCTGAAGAGTATTTTTCAGTTACTTATTTTGACTAAATATAGTTATGTTTTTTATATGGGTTAAACAGTAACGATAAAAATGAACACTAAGTAAATTTAGTTTGATGGGTAAAAGAAAAAAAAGCCCACAATTAAGCAACATAACGCTATCTAGATAACTTTAACATATTTTAATTTTATCATTTTTTTTAGCGTTTCCTTTTTTTTTCTTTCATTATGACGGTATATCTATCTCATTACCTTTTTTATTTTAAAGTGTCCAATAAATAACATTTATATTTAAATTGATATTATCAGTATATATAATATATTGTAATTTTATATTAATTAGTGAAACGCTCACAAATATTAAGACATGTAAAAATTTTAAGGATACTTTTTATGGTGATGTTGTGAATTTTTGAATTAATTTTATTGAGATACTCTTTATATTTTGAATATATATTGGTGGTTTATTATAAGAGGTTGTTCAAAAATATAATTCTTACTTAAAGTTATAGAAAGAACAGAACTGTATTTAAATACCTTGAAAGAGGTAACCGAAATCAGCAACAATACAGTCTGAAATAAATAAAAATTTCGAGAACTAGGTTTTGCCCGCCGGTTCAATTGCATTAATATTATTCAGTGGAGAGAGTGGTTTATGTCCGACTCGCACGGACTAAAACCCCGCGGTGTACGTCTGCCGCTATAGTTGGGGCGACACGAGATCTCTACAGAATTCATCGTGCCGTTCCAACGGTCGGCCCGGCAGCAGAAAAATGCCACCGTCAAGCCCCGTCCTTGTCAGGTGACGACCGAGTACAAATCGGCAGTCTTCTCTACCCGCCGGTCCTGTGCAATGGGAAGATGAGTTCCCCGAACCATCTTCCCTAGATCCAGCTACGGTGGCGGAAGGAGGTGGACAAACTGACGCCTCCTGCTGCCGGTCCTCCATAAGCGGAGAGGGTCGCTTAGAGGGTCTTCTTCGCGGACCCTCTCCGCTGCCTACTTTCTTGTAGATGGTATAATATATCCTACGGGAACTTTAGTTTTTTCGGAATAAAATGTATTCTATATCCTGTTCTGTACTCCTGGCAATGTGTGTGCATCATCATGATGATCAGTTCCGTAATTTAGGTTTAAAAGCGTAACAAACAAAAAAAACTCACATTCGCATTTATTAGGAAATCTTGAATAACAATCTTTATGCGCTTGTGTGATATTAATAGAACAATGTTTAGTTTATAAATAATCTATATTGTATATTAATCTGCATACGGCATTTATACAGTCTCTAGATAGAAATAGAACGCAAAACCAAACAAAAACGTGACTTTATGAAAAAAAATAAAAACAAAAACTTGATCAAACAAGTTGCTATGAAATAAATCATGTTATTTTTAGATATATTTATACAACATAAGCGGCCGAAGTCTATTTTAAAATTTTGGTCTCATAATGCGGAAGGAAACCTACCAGTTAGTATATTATTATTTAATTATGCATGATTACTATGTTGAGAATATATGCATTACATTTAGATTCATTCAATCAATATATCCGTAGTATGTAAATGTATTTTTCTCAAAAATAGCCTACAATATTCTTCATATTTATAATTACATACAACAAGTACGTTAATGTGACTACTACATTTAAAATACACTTAATATATCCAATCAGATTGGTTGAAAACAACAAAAACGTTCATAAAAATGAACGTTGAAAAAATTCCTATTCATCAGTAATTACATAATTTTTTTTATTACAGATAACTGTTCCAAATGTACGTTTTGAATTATTCCTAGTAGACTGTAGTATTTGGAATTCAATTAATATATATTAGCTGGTTATTATACGTACTTGCATCGTAGAGCATTACAAAATCAGTTAACAGGCCAATCTCCAACAGTAGGTACGTTAGTATTTATCCAGAAATAGTAGAAAAACAACATGTCAAATTTGATTCGAATTCCTCACCTCCTACATACCATATATACCGGGACTGTTATTTATGGTATCTATTATAAAATGTTTAACAAGTCGTTTGGTGTTTTTTAACATTATCTAATCTAACATCTCATCTAATTTAACATAGATAAAATAAAAATGTCTGTTTCTTGTCCGAACTGATTTGTGGTATTATTTAGGCTAAATATCATTATGCTTTTTTATAGCGGCCAAATAGCAATGAAAGGTTTTTTTTAAACATTTAAATGATTGAATATGTTATGCATTTACAAAGTTACAATTAAAGCACTATTAACACAATTTAATTAAATAACGAAATTGTTTTCAACAAAACTTAGTAACGGGCACCAGCTCATATGTGGTATTGCATTTTGCAATGGCAAAATATAATAAATGTATTGCCTGTTATTTCAGTTTTTTTGCCTTACAAACTGTACCCGCTTCTCCGCATGAGTTTATTAATACTTGTTGCTCTTAGTATGTATTGGTATCAATTACCATTTTTATAATAAATAAGTTAATATATTCTCTTTATTTAAATATCTAAACAAACTAAAGTCCATGACGATTGATTGAACGGGCGTATATGTTGATTCGCTATAGCGCCATATTATGGTCAATTACAGCAAAATGGATATTATAAAAACCTTCTGCATACATACTCGGTGTGCCGATATTCTTTTATTTGCTAGGTGGTAGAGCCATGCTGAAGCTATTACAGGTTTCAGCATGAATGGGTCGGCTCGCCCGGGGTACTACCACACTCTCACAGAAACACTGACGTGAAGTAACAGCACTTGCATTTTGCGTTTCGTTCGGTCAGTGAGAGCGCTGGATACCCACCTCCCTATCCCTCCCTCTTCCCCCTCCCGAACACAGGCTGGCAACGCACTTGCGACTCCCCTGGTGTTGCAAGTATCTATGAACGGTGGTGATCACTTAACATCAGGTGACCCACCTGTTCGTTTGCCTCTTATGACATAAAAAAAATCATGATGACCGGTCACATGTTAGTATTTATTGATTTCAGACATATACCAGTATACATATTTATGACACGTGTCTCGTAAATTTCTTCGTCTATTTTTTTGTCACCGCAAGTTTTGGTGTTACGTGCTTTTTTTAAATTTAGCAGCATAGTTTAGTCGTTTTATTAACATTTATACGTATTTTTAAATGACCAATAAATAACATCGATATTTTAATCGGTAACAGCATAAATTATATATCGATGTGATATTTAGTGAAACAAATATTGAGACACGTTAATGCATATAATGAAACACGTTTCTGAATTAATTTAATTAAACTACTATAATATATTATTAGGATTTAATATATGTATATTAGTAATTTGATATACGTTCCTTTAAAAAAGTGTTTTTCTCAGAATTATGGAAAAACCCTAAATTTATTTAAATACCATGAACGAACCGTTAACGAATTCAGATACAAAATCGCTTCAAATACGAATAAAAAATATAAGGCTTAGTAATAAAGGCCGTTTGCAAAATTAACATTTTATTTCAATTATGAATACACAATGTTTAGCACATTATTTAATTAATATCCAACTGATTTATTGCGAAACAAAATACTCGTCAGGAAAGAGATTAAATATATTTCATATTTTCTAAATAGTTGTCAGTAAAGAGATGAAATATCATTCATATTTCCAAAATACTTGTCAGTAAAGAGATGAAATATAATTCATATTTCCAAAATACTCCTCAGTAAAGAGATGAAATATACTTCATATTTCCAAAATACTCGCCAGTAAAGAGAGGAAATATAATTCATATTTCCAATATAGTTGTCAGTAAAGAGAAGAAAAAAAATTCATATTTCCAAAATAGTCGTGAGTAAAGAGATGGAATATATTTCATACTTCCAACATACTCGCCAGTAAAGAGATGAAATATACTATTTCCAAAATACTCGTCAGTAAAGAGATGAAATATATTTCATATTTACAAAATACTCGTCAGTAAAGAGATGGAATATATTCATTATTTCCAAAATACTCCTCAGTATAGAGATGAAATATATTACATATATCCAAAATACTCGTGAGTAAAGAGATGGAATATATTTTATATTTCCAAAATACTCGTGAGTAAAGAGATGGAACATATTTCATACTTCCAAGATCCTCGCCAGTAAAGAGATGAAATATATTGATATATGAAATATATTTCCAAAATACTCGTCAGGTAAGAAACGAAATATGCTTCATATTTCTTGAAATGTCTTGAAATATGAAATATATTTTATCTCTTTACTAACAAGTGCTTTGTTTCGCAATAAATCAGTTCGATATTAATTAAATAATAAGCTAAATATTGTGTATTTATAATTGAGATAAAATGTTAATTTTGCATACGGCCTTTATTATTAAGCCTCCGAATATAAAAAGAAACGATACAAAAGTAAAACGTGACAGTATAGACAAAAAAACAACAAATAAAACTAAATTAAACAACTCGTCGTGAGCTTTTATTAAAAAATACACTCATATATAATGTTTAAGCGGTAGAAGTATAATCACACGACGCAAATGAAACTATGCAAAATTATTATAACAAGAATATTTTAGATTAGATTAGATTTATGCGAGCTGTGTGTTCCACATGAGTTTCTTAATTGTACATAATTATTTTCAAATCGTGTTTTATTTTTTTAAAATAATGTGTATCTTTTTTCAATTACTAAATTAATCAATTAATAATGCTAATTACTAAAAAAATTAGGTATCAATTTTAGAATATCATATACACTATACACATATAAAAGGTCATGAAAATTGGTTGAGAATGAAAGACGTTCATTTTTACGTTTTTAAAAATATTTTTGAAAATTAATCTGCATAGTTATGCAACATCAGGGGAGTCGCAAGTGCATTACCAGCCTGGATTTGGGGGAGGGCGAGAGGGAAGGCACTCTTACTGACCGAACGAAACGCAACAATGCAAGCACTGTTACTTCACGTCGGTGTTTCTGTGGGTCGGGTGGTAGTACCCCGGGCGAGCCGACCCATTCGTGCTGAAACCAATAATAGCTTCATCGAGGCTCTACCACCTCTGTTCTGTTATAGCTTGTAATTATCACCGGTTAATGAACAACGCCCATAGATGTCACTAGTTGTTACGTTTGCGACTCGCATTGGATTAACGATTCAGATACAATGACATAACTATAAAGCTGTTTTAGATATAATATCATTGTTTTACTTATAATTTGTGTGTCTGTATTATTTGTTTGTTTATTTGAAATTTTGTATTAACATTAATATGACCGACTGAACGTCCGTTTATTATCACATGGGCTCCCATCGAAAATCAGCGCTGCAGTACTACTGTATTGAACATTTTTGTTGAATGTGTTCGCCAATTGTTGGACATTTATTTTTCATTTTCAAATTTTTTTTTCTGTCTAATTAGTTTGTGTAATTTATTTAATTGTATGTTTGTTCCAACAATAAAGTATTTCTTTCTTTCATCATCATGCTATCAACATGAAATTTGCAAAGTTGAATTATGTTGAAGTTTAAATTGTTAATTTTTGGTACATATTTATTATACCTATATACTCACTGGTTCCTCTTTCCTCATGTTCGAGTTGGCAGTATAGAAAAGCACATACAGTACATTTAATCCTTAAAAAATCTCAAACTAGCATTAAAATTACGCGAGCGAAGCAGGAATCGAAGAAATCAAAACATGCTTAATTCAATATAGGCCCTGAGAAGGCCCGTATGAACGTCAAAGCTACCACCGGTTCGGAAAACAACTCAGTCTTCGAGAAGAACCGGCAAGAAATTCGATCTGGTTTATCTCTTCATGTTATATATTTTTGCAAAACATAAATAGTTACATTCGTTTTTAGTGGATGCACAGATAGTCATTTCCAGACGACACAATCGATCACATATTGATCCATCCTATAATAGCCTTTAGACAATAAAACCTGCTTGACATAGGTCTTGAACTCACTATCCGGCAAATCGGTAACGTGTTTTGGGACTGTGTTATAAAACCTAACACTATTACCTAAAAAGCTAGTAAGCAATTATAATATTTTAGGAAACCGTAAAAATAAAAACTTTTAATAAATTTATTGTTTATTCTCAACCGATATAAATTAAATTTTACACAGTGAGTTTATATCTTTTCGACATTATCAGACTATAAAAATTAAGATTAATTGTTTTAGAAATCGCCACAAAAATGTTAATTTAATTAATGCATTATTATTAATAAATTTTAATGAAATTTTATTTTAGGGAGTATTTGAATATTGATGGGCTATAAAAAATATGAGTAATAATTTTTGAAGTCGTAAAAATGTATCACAAAGCAAAATTTTTGGGAAATTTCGTATACCGACAGTAACTATATGTCATTCACAATTTTATAGCCTATAAAAATGTCAAATTACTTTCAGAAACGATAAAAGTATGAGTAAAAATGAAATTTGAGATGCAAATAACAGTCGAATATTAGAAGTGAACGAAGCCACAGCTAGTTTAAAACAAGGACGCGTGACGCGTCAGAATCATATCTAATATATAAAAATATCGTGCTACGGTGTTAGTGTTCAAACTCCTACGAAACGGCTAGACCGATTTTTATGAAATTTCTTATGTATATTTGGTAGGTATGAGAATAGATCACAAAGTATATTTCATACCGCTAAGTGATTAGGTTGTAGCTACCCAGATTTTTTTTCCTTTTTTTTTGACAACTATTCTTTATTGTATTTTTTTAAATCATCATCTAAAAATACCTATAACCCCAAATTTTCACCCTTCTACGCCACCCTCCCATTTTTTAATCGCGATTTTAGTATTTTCGGTCGGGTGTTGCTGAATAACACATGGCGCTATGTCCGCCTTATCAAAATTTCTTCCACATATGTCTAAATAATTTCACTAAACCAACTAGGTATGTGTGTGTCTCTGAATTGCTTGGTTTCACAATTGAAAATGGTGGGAGTCACTGTATCCGGTGGTTTAGAATTTTTCGAGTTTGCAAATACAATTAGAACCGGTCGGTAACCGATTTCACGCAGACGAAGTGGCGTGGGTCAGCTAGTTTTTTTTTTTTTGTATGTCCTAAGTGGCAAACTAACAGGTGGGTCACCTGCTGTGAATGTGAATTGTGAATGTGAAGTGATCACCACCGTCCATGGACACTAACAACACCAGAGGAGCCGCAAGTGCGTTGCCACCCTTCCCGGGTTAGGGGAGAAACAGGGAGAGGAGAGAGGAGAGGGAAGAAGAGGTGGTCCTCCGGCGCTTTCACTGACCGAACGAAACGCAACAATGCAAGCACTGTTACTTCACGTCGGTTTTCTGTGAGAGGGTGGTACTATCCCGGGCGAGCCGACCCATTCATGCTGAAAACAGTAATAGTTTCAGCGTGGCTCTACCACCATTAGAATTATTGCTATAATAAATAATTGATTGTTGTTTGTTGCAGAAATCAGTACGGAATCAACTTTGCTTATTTTGGCGACCGATTATACAAGTTACGCTGTTTCTTACACCTGTAAATTTGATGAAAAGAATAATTCACACCAAGGTAAGTTGTCATGATCAAATTTTTTTACTCGATACATATAGTCCTCGTCAAACTTTTTGGCCGCTCTGAATTCGGCTTTGCGCATAGTACAGTCAAGAAGTGAATACAAAACATCTAGTCCGGTGAAGCTGTTAAGACGCTGCAAGGTCAATAGCGTAGTCAGTTCGAAATAAAAAAAAAAGAATACAAAATAAGTTCATAATATTATTATAGGAACTTAACATTGATATTTATTAATCCTAGACTTGATATTATACAATATATTACGTTTACAATATATTGCGTTTTTAATTAACTATGATTCAATTAGATATTTGCCGATTACATTTAGTAATAGGGACGTAGCAGTATATCGACCACGTTGCAACTATCAGAAGATTTTGTATGTGAAATGAAGATGATTCCGATAGTAGCGACAGGTAGTTTATAAAAACCTGTTTATTTGAATTTAGCGGACATATATAGTATACATACATCTATATACACATATAATAAGAATGTAATAATTAAAGAACGAACAGACAATTATATCTGTACCGTATATCTGTAAGCATATATTGTGTAGGTATTATGCGTGTCGCATAATACCGTTATTGTAAATCAAATACATTCACAGTAAACAAAAAAATGTTAATAAGCGTTTACTTATAGTGGGACAATGCCTTTCATAGAAACAGCACTTGTCGAAGTGGATCTTCTAATAATAACTACTAGTAATAACAAATATCAACAAGAAACAAATAAAGAGGAAAAGTATCGAAAATAAGAAATATCAACAACAAAATTAAAACGAGGAAAATAGCAATAACATGTGATTACAGCAACTATTCTGGATGCGACTGTACTGCATCTAGTACGGACAATGACACACGTGTGTTACAGTGGGTGCAATAGGTACGAGGAACGCACCCGGGCGAGCCTGCTCCACTTTTACCTCATCCGCGTCTTTCTGATACCTACCTTTTGGGGTGTAAGGGGTGTCGAATAACATCATAAGGCTTGAGACACCCAAGCCAACCTCACCTGCACGTGGTGCATCCAGCTGAATAACGAACGAGGCAATGGCGAAAGCGGGGTGGTAGGTTTTTAAAAAGCCCGTCTTAGTGATCGCTTCTGTGGGTCGCGTTTCGGGATCAGTCTGTGCATATCCAGCTTTTTACAGGCCGGCATGATAGCGGCGACCGGCGATGGATGTCACTTGATGGTCGCCATTGTTTTTGGATTGTACTATGCTTACCATCAGGCATAGAGCAGTCATTTTGCAGTGCTACAATAAAAAAATTCGTGTCCTGCGCATCTACTTCAGAGCGATCAAAAAGTTTGATGTGGACTATACATGTTTGTTATTTTATGTAAGCCTTTGTCTTGAATGAGTATTTTAAATTGGAGGCTTGAATTGAAATACTCATATCAAAATGTATATATAAAATTTGTTTACAGTGTAAACTCATAATAACGTCGTTCGTTATAACGAAAACCCGTCTATAACGTAGAAATTAGGTAGTTTGGTTGGTTTGCCACAAAACCATTTATTTGTTCTCTTTCCTCCGTATAACCAAAACACTTTTTAACGAACAAATAGGCTCGGTCCCTTGAAACTCGTTATAAAGATTTTACACTATACTTATATATGCATCTAAAATGTTCAATATTTAGTAATTTCATATTATCGTAAATGGAAACCTAATAAAAATATTTATTTAATATTTTACGTATGAAATCATCTACTTTAAAATATATAATATTTTGTGAGAAATCTGAGGGTCATAAAAAAATTGGATACCTAGTTCGGTTTCAGCACCAAAATATAAATAATGTTCAGATTAATTAGAAAATGTTTGTTGTATAGAAACATTTTAAGAGGGTTTGGTAAATTACACATATTGTCAATAATGTATATTAATTAGTTCGATTGAAGGTCTATTTATCTATTTTGTGAGAAATCTGAGGGTCATAAAAAAATTGGATACCTAGTTCGGTTTCAGCACCAAAATATAAATAATGTTCAGATTAATTAGAAAATGTTTGTTGTATAGAAACATTTTAAGAGGGTTTGGTAAATTACACATATTGTCAATAATGTATATTAATTAGTTCGATTGAAGGTCTGTAGCTATACCTAGAGACGTGTTCCGGAAGCTGCACTTAAGTGCAAGTGCCAATCAATTCGACTGGAGCTTACCGATACAATAAGTCGGTGTACGATCGACTTTTCATTTATTAAATGTTACAAGACTTATTTGTCAATGCAGGCAATATAAAAAGAAAGAAAATAAAACTTGTTAAATTAAGTTCCTGTTACAATTTGTACATAGCCTTTTCTTCTAAATAACATTTTTCTGACCTCCGGCCAGGAAGTAGCGACTCTCTGCCCGCTGCACTAAACAAAGTTGCCATTTTCTGGCTCCGTCAAGCTGAAAAATAGTATACAAATCTTGACCAGTAAAACAGAAAGCCTAAGATCACATGTTTATAAGCCTCGGCTTCGTCTCACCCAACATTTAAATGTGATCTCAGACTTTTTTTATTTGAATGGCCTATCTAATATACTATTTACACTTGTATCTATAGTTATGCATGCACTTTTGATGTCACGCGACAAGGACTGTATTAATAAAGTCAAATATGAGCCATATAATTTTTTTAAATTGTTTGTTTGCAAAATATAATTAATAACCGTTTTTATAAATGGCTACATAAAAACTAGATGGATAAGGAGTCTTCTCATATACTAAGGAAGCTCGCTATGTGAGGGACAGGGTAAAAAATACAAAAATTGGTTACGTATTACGGGTACCTTCCATTTAGACGAGATACTGGTTGACGGATAAACTCTATCATCATCTTCTTACCCTTATCCCACCTAAGTAGGGTCGGCACAACATGTTTTCCTTTTCCATGACGGATAAACTCTATAAAGTTGACAAACACATGTGTAGAATTCATACGCGGTAGAAATGAAACATTAAAAAAATTATAAAATATCCATCAATATAAGCGATACACTAATTTAATAATTTTTGGGGTATAAGGAGTGTCGAATAGCATCTAAGACTTGAGACACCCAAGCCAACCTCACCTGCACGTGGTGCACCCTGCGGAATAACGAACGAGGCAATGGCGAAAGCGGGGTGGTAGGGTTTTACAGCCTGACTGGATCGCAACTACCATGTATATGGCGAAAAAGCCCGTCATAATGATTCGCTTCTGCGGGTCGCGTTTCGGGATCAGCCTGTGCATATCCAGCTTATCGCAAGCCGGCATGACAGCGGCGAGCGGTGATGGATAGTGTGTCACTCGGTGGTCGCCGTTGTTTTTGGATTGTACTGTGCTTACCATCAGGCACGGTGCAGTCATTTTGCCGTGCTGCTATAAAACAAAAAAAAAAGCTGTTTATGACGCCGTTCCCCAAGGCTTCACAATACTCAGGTCCAAACGCATTACAATGAGGAGACCACAAATATAAAGAACACTGAATACATAATGTATCCTATCTCATTCTTATCCACGTTAAATCCTTTAGATGGATAACATCGACGAAAGAAAGCGGAATTGTCGTAACTTGAAAAACCCAACTTTACACTTGAGTAAAAAAACTATTTCAAAAATTCATAACCATACTATATTTACAGAGATAGAAATTGGAAAGAACTTATTTAGAAATCAATTTCAAGCAGTCTCTATGACACATAAAACAAGTAGTATCTATTTTATTTAAAAAAAAAATGCATATTCTACCCTAGTTACGATAAAAATATGTATAGTGCCAACACTTGGCAAGAGACCAAGGTCGTATCGATAAAAAATTTAATCGTAGGAAAACGGGACCCAGACCATTTGAAGCGGTATTTCTCTTTATCTATACTAATATTATAAGGAGGTAAAGTTTGTGAGGTTGTAGGGGTAATCTCTGGAACTACGGGTCCGACTTGGAAAATTCTTTCAGTGTTAGATAAGTCATTTATCGAGGAAGGTTATAGGCTATATAACACCACGTTAAGACCAATAGGAGTGGAGCATCAATGAAGAATGTTTCAAAATCGGGGTGTTTTTGTTTCCTTTTGAGAGCTTTCGCTGCTTGTTAAGCTAAGCTTGTTAGCTTAAAGTAACTATTCCGCGCGAACGAAGTCGCAGGCAGAAGCTAGTACAAGAATATGATAATAAGTGATTTACCCCAAAATGCAAGCTACGACATTCTCCCGACGATATGTTTGTCATTTTCTAATGTCGTTTTATTGAGTTTCAAGTCACATTGGTATTAAAGAAGGTTTCACTTCAAAAAATATGTATGTGAAAGTTTCCATAATTATAAATTACTAGTGGGCGCCCAATGGTCGACATTCGACCATAGTTCATTGATTTTTTTTAAGTTTGTACTTTATTGGTGGTCAATAATCTATAATCAAAGGTTTTCACCATGGTTACTCAGTTCTTTGCCACTTTTTTTTTAATTATATAAAAATTAAACTAAATGAAAATATAAATTAATTATAAATTTAAAATAAAAAACAGGCGTTTACATAAGGTGGTAAGGCTCTCAAATTCTAAGTGAATATAACTATACGAAAATAAAGAATTTTATCGCAGCTCACGACACAGTTTTCAATTAATTTTACAGGACATTATGGGTGGGTGGTATTTCTGGATGATATTGAATTAAATGTAGTATGTAGGTTATGACGATCGATATCATCGTTTGGAAAAGTAATGGATACACAATAGATTCATATAGTGAATCCGAAACGAACATGTCTTAATACTACCATTAACTTTTGAAAATGAATTCATTTCTGTTCAAAATTCATCATCAACTGTATTAAATATAATTGCTACATCCAGTCGAACTGCACCATTGTAATGCGGAGATCTAAGTCATAGATTACTTTCATGAGAAAACAAATTTTCTTATTTTGATTTTACATAGTATATTTTGGCTCATTTTTTATTGAATCATCATTTGAAGTGAATTCACCATAAAAAATACTAAACATTCAAATATTGACTTTGACTTTGGTAATATTGCTTTACTCTTATGACAACATGAAGCAAAGTGACATGAAGTGAAAGCAGTCTTGTCACCTAAAAATTTTGACGTTCAATAAGACCAAAGAGAATAATAATTATTTCAGTGATTCCATAAGTTTACTAAAGATAAATTATTTATCGATTAATTATTAAAGTATATTATGAATTTATATATTATATTATTATAAAATTAACCTACAATTTAACTAGATTTCAAAGGACATGGAATACACGCAACGTCAGTCATGTTAAAAACATTGAAAATATAATTGGAACGTAAGAGTAAAATGACGGATGTCAACATGTCTTCTTCATTTACATGTGTGTATATGTTGTGTAAAATTCAACCAGTAGTGTGAGTAATGTATCTTCTAATTAACTTAATATGCTTGCAATGCATTTTATATTAAAAAAATAGTTTTCTGCACTTCCTCCATATAAACCTTAACTATGCCAAATTTCAAGTTCATCCGTTCGCGCAATTCGCTTAAAAAGGGGTACACAGTTTTGGCTTCACGTGATAATATATAAGATCATTCAATATGATTTCATAATATATGTTAGAACTAGCTGTACCCACACGCGTTTTCTTTAAATCGTATTAAAGAATTATAAAATTGCTCACAATTTTAAAGAGACTATATACAATTATAGAAATGCTCTTTAAAAACAATTGTAAGTACGACATGCACGCCACATATAGTAATATGTAACGTGTACATTAGATAAAAAAATACTAACAGCGTGCCAAATGAGGCTTGTCATCAGCAACATATTTGGAACCTTAACTCACAATATAACTATCTCAGTGCTCACTTACAATGTATAAGGAACTAATGAAACAATTACATTTACATTACATTTAATATACATTGTCATTATGATTAAGATTCTGTGACTATACAAAAAATAAACGCTTGCCTGTTCCGCAACAAATTGAATTATGAAACTCTTTACGTAATACGTTTATAATCTAAGATCCTATTAGGAAGACCTCTATATCATTAAAGTTATTAATAATTATAATGTCGAATTGTAAACAATAAGCTGATAATTATTTCTCATATTAAAAGCCAAACAAAGTAAAGCCACGGTTAACAGCTAGTATAAACTAAAATTACTTGAATTACTTTTTATAAGGTCAGCTACCTACCAATGAAAGTTTTGTGAAGATCGGTCGAACCGTTTTCAAGATAGTACTGCGGGCGAAGCCACGGTTAATAGCTAGTATAAACTAAAATTGCTTCAATTACTTTTTATAAGATCAGATATCTGTCAATAAAAGGTTCGTGAAGATCAGTCTAACCGTTTTGAAGATAGTACTGCGGGCGAAGCCACGATTAACAGCTAGTCTAAATTAAAATAAACTAAATTACTTTTTATAAGGTCAGCTATCTGCCGGTGAAAGTCCCGTGAAAATCGGTCCAACCGTTTTGGAGATAACATTGCAGACAAAGCCGCGGTTAATAGAATTTAGAGCAGCCTAAGTAACCCTCTGTAATTTTAGTTATCTGCGAGTGAAATTCCCGTCAAAAGTGGTCCAGTCATTTCGGAGATTAGCCGGAACAAACAGACATACAGACGAACAAAAATTTTATAAATTGCATTTTTGTTATCAGTAGCGTGTATACTTTAGTACCCTATCAGTATTTTTTTTTATTTTGATATTACATACAGACACTTCATTTTTATTATATGTATAGAAGATATATACGTTCATTATTATTTACACGTGTAATATACGAGAGAATATAAAAGAGCGCGGAATAAATTGAGGGGAAAAATAATTAATCCTCGCAAAATTATTCAGCTTGTGTTTCAAACTTGAATATGACTAAATTCGAGATTTTGTTATTTGGAGTTAGCGGATGCATTTAGTAGCTTAATTTTATAATAAACTACATTGGAACAATTTATAGACAGAAATAAACTTATATTTATATAACCACTAAATCCGGCATTATGTAACGCATAATACTAGATAAATAATATCTTTCGATTAATTTCATTTCATAATATCACTAGCTGTTACCAACGAGTCCGCACGCGTATTTTTAAAATTTAATTAAAGAAATGTAAAATTATGAGTAGGTGTGTACATTATAGAGATGCTATTTCAAAAATATTTCTAAGTTCGACACGCCATATACTATAATATCTAACGTGTACATTAGATATGTGAATAATAATAGTGTATCGAAAGGGATGGGATTTATCATCAGCAACATACCTGGAACTTTAACCTACAATATCGCCCTCAGTGCTCACTTAGACTATACAGAATGATTTTTATGAAGTCTTTTAAAAGTACTCTAAATAATAGAGATAGCAAATTTTACTCCAAAGGAACATTTCTTTATTTTTGAAAATAAATAAAACTGCATTCAAAGATTTCCGAAAATTCTCTTGCTTCACCCGGGAATCGAACCGTCTAAAATCTGTATAAATTACACCCTGTAAATTTATTGCATCGATCATTAGGGTCAAACACAACGATGAAATCTCTGTAACATACTTGGTAAATTTAATGATGTTCAATTATTTTAATTATTTACAAAAAATGGTAAACAAACTAATTATTTGCTCGAAATGGGCTCCATTTTCTTGGTTATACAAATTTATTTCTAGTAACCTTTAATAACGTGTTGTGGTGAATATTATAAATCGTATTCTGAACTTCGTCTCTCAACTCGTTTACACTCGCATAAGATTTAATGTAAATTTTATTTTTTACATATCACCACAAAAAAATATCTAAAGAGCTGAGACTTGGTGATCTCGCTAGCCACCTGATTGTGCCGTTTGTACCAATCCAGGTATTAAAATGGTTATTAATGTAGGAAGTACTGATTCTGCTGTTATGGGCTGGAGCACCATCTTGTAGTATAATTATTTGGTTTCGCTCTTCATTGGGAAAACCATTTAACTCATTTTTCAAGAGGTTCAGTATTTCAAGATATTTGACAGTGTTTAAATAACCTTCGTACACGTGAGCTAACACAACCATATTTCTCATAATTCCGCACCAAACATTGAAAGAAAATCTTACTTGATTGTTAGTTTCATGAACACGAAAAGAATCCACTCGAGACCAATAGTGGTAATTACGGCGATTGTACATACCATTATTGTTTAAGTTTGTTTCGTCAGACCATACAATATTGCTCAAAAAATTAGGGTTACGGTCAATTTCTCTAAGCATACTTTGACAACATTGTAGTCATCTCTCACAATCCCCAGGATGCAACATTTGCACTAACCGACCGTCACAATACCATTTCAACTTATACGTTTTCAGCACTTAAAGTACGCGAGCGAGGTTGTTCCAATTACTTCAGCAGCTCCTCTGCTTGAAGTTTTAGGAAATGCTTCGAAGTATGTTATAACATTTAGATCAAAATCGTTATTGTTCTGCTGAAGAGTTTGCCACCGACTTTTGTAACTGCCCGTATTCTTTAAATTGTCTACCATTATTTTTAATAAGAACCGAGTTGGTGGCCGTCGGTCTCGATATCTCTCTCCATACCACCGCAGAGCTAGCTTCACATTTTTGTTATTATTTAAAAAATAAGCTTCCATTAAATCAAATTGTTCTTGATAAGCCATTTTTACCGTGAGACAAATATGAAATGATTTGTGAAACAATCAAATGTGAATAACAAATGACAATCTATTTTCTAATGTAACATTCCATATTTAAAACTACCTCTTACACGCAGTTATGTCGCATCTAAGAAAGGAGTTTGCCTTACAAACACGTGCTCTTGCAATCGTCTTATCTAAATAGTACTTAATTTGTCATTTTTGTTGATAAATAAAGTCAATGATAAATTATTAATTACTAACATAAGTAAACAGAAACAGATGGATCATTGAGTAAAAGTACTTTAGCTTGACCCATTGAATTTATAAGTACAGATGTCATGGTTTTCCTTTTATTAAATTTACCAAGTATGTTAGAAAGATTTCATCCTTGTGATTGACCCTAACGATCACTGCAATAAAATTACAGGGTGTAATTTATACAGATTCTAGTCCCGGGTGAAGCAAGAGTATTTTAGAAAATATATGAATGCAGTTTTATTTCTTTTAAAAAAAAAAACAAATAAATGTTTCTTTGGAGTAAAATTTGCTATCTCTATTATTTAGATCACTTTCACTACAGGTGGCATTACAAAATTCCACCTGTATAAGAAAGTAATTAAAATTTTAAACTATATATTATCGAACAATATGTGTTAAATCTTTTCTTCTTCTTCTTACCCTTATCCCACCTAAGTAGGGTCGGTACAACATGTTCGTCATATTGTGGTATATGATTTGGCTTAATTTTTACGATCGGCCGCCTGCCTGTCATCAACCCTCCTTGGGATTAAATCTAAATCTGTGTGTGTTAAATCTTTTATTATGTGGATATAATATGCCCGTATTGTCGATATAATTAAGTTAGTCTTATACGTTGCTATAATCACTGAGTTATGTAGACGCAAGCGCGGTAAATAAAACAAAATTGCCGCCAAATTGACCAAAAAGATAATATAATTTAAATTACATACAAATATGACTTTTAATTATGTATATTTATTCTTGAAGTCCAGTAAAGCACACGTTACACGGGTTTTTTTTACAATAAACAACATATTTTTGATGAATTTCACATGGACGAATGCACGGGTAACAGTTCAACAAATAAGATAGAATATGTCAACCGCAATAATATCGTATATATCTGCCAGAAAAATTCCCGTTAACATAGGTCCAGCCGTTTCAGACATAACCCGGAACAAACAAACAGACATACAAAATATAATAATATAAAATACCGACAAGATTTAAAAAAATATTTTTTGTTATTTGTAGTCATATCCATTCACCAAAAAGTTGTTATTTTAATTTCACATACGCACACTTTATTTTTATAATACGTAACAGATTGCAAATAAAATGGAAACAAAACAAACGTAGAATAAACTTTGAATAAATTTTGAATAGAAAAACACAATCTATACTAATATATAAAGCTGTAGAGTTTGTTTGTTTGTTTGGTTGAACGCGATGACTCCAGGAACTACAGGTTCGATTTGAAAAATTCTTTCGGTGTTAGATAGCTCATTTATCGAGGAAGGCTATCGGTTATATATCATCACGCTAACACCAATAAAAACGGAACCCCAATGAAGAATGTTTCAAAATCGGGCTGTTTTTTTTTCCTTTTAGCTGCGTGGTAACGTTAATATTATATACGTTGCCATGGTAACTATCTTTACACAAAAACTAGCAACTGCATGCGGTTTCGCACACGTTTTTTATATCGTTATTATTATATGCGTTTATTTTATTATTTATAAAAGACTTATGATAATTTTAACGGCCTGTCAATACAATGTTAGAATGAGTGACATGTATTCCTTCTGTACAATATAGAATTGAAATCGTTTGAGATTAAATTAGATTTTAATATTTTTAGTTACTTATCGATGTGAAAACTTCTTTAGGCCCGTTGAACGGTATTTTTTTAGAAAGAGATATACTTATAATTTTGCCTGACGTCATACTATTAAGCGTGACCGGCCGTATTACGTTTGCGCGGCTTGCGTTAGACTAGCGACGCGTAGTATAGGGGCTTGTGTACATGTAATATTGATATTTTGTAGCTCATCATACGTTTGATTGATTAATAAATTTTATAAGAATACTAGCTGTTACCAGCGGCTCCGCACGCGCTTTTTAAAAATGTATTAAAGAAATGTAAAATTGTAAGTAGGTGAGTACATTACAGAAATACTTTTTAAAAAATATTTGTAACTACGACACGCACGCCATCTACTGTAATATGTAACGCGTAGATTAGATATGTGAATACTAATAGTATATCGAATGGGCTAGTATTTATCATCAGCAACATACCTGGAACTTTAACCCACTATATACCACCCTCAGTGCTCACTAACACTATATAAGAAAGTAATGAAAATTATAACCTATACATTATCGACCAATATGTGTTAAATCTTTTGTTATATAGATATATTATGCCCATATTGTCGATATAATTGTGTTATTCTTATACGTTGCTATAATCACTGAGTTATGTAGACGCAAACGCAGTAAATAAAACAAAATGGTCGCCAAATTGACCAAACAGATAATATAATTCAAAGTACATACAAATATATAACTTTCAATTAGGTATATTTATTCTTGGAGTCCAGTACAGGGCACGTCTCATGCGTTGGTTTACAGTAAACAACATATTTTTGATTCATTTCACACGGACCAATTCACAGGTCATCATTACTACGAAGTCTTGGCTAACAAAATAAAATAGTTTAAGTTACTTCTTATATTGAGTTATCTACCAGTGAAAGTCCCGTGAAAATAAGTTCAGGCATTGCGGATATTCCATTGCGGCCGAAGGAGAATAATAAACCTAAATTACTATTTATGAGGTCTGCTATCTACCAGTGAACACCCCGTGAAAATCGGTCCAACCATTTTGGAAAGAGCAATGCGGACGTAGCCGCGAAAAAATAAAATAGAATATGTCAACCGCTATCATTTCGGCTATCTGCCATTAAAATTCCCGTTAAAATAGGTCCAGCTGTATTGGAGATTACCCGGAACAAACAATCAAACAGAGAAAATATAATAATATAAAAATACCGACGGGATATAAAAGATTTTTTTTTGTTATTAGTAGCCATATCCATTCACCAAAAAGTTTTTATTTTTATTTTACATATACACACGTTTTTTCTGCAATACTTTATGAGATACCCACCTTCTTTCATCCTTCCTCATGAAAAAACTTTTACATATACAAGTCTAGAGAAAAAAAAAACAAATACAATATCGACATGCCTTCTGTCACAACGCATAAGCAAACTCATTATATTTGATTGATGATGGCGTTGTTTTGCGGAAATCCACCATGAGTTACAAGTCTGGAATTAATTAGCCCCTGTCACATCTGACTGCAACAAAAAACATTTTATTTTATTTACGCGACGTGTATCTGAAAATTTGGTTTCAAATCTATTGGCACGTAATAAGAATGCAAATCTAACGTGTCTGTACTTATTAGGTTTTTGCTGGAAAAAAATATGTCAGGTATCCAAGAATAAGTAATAAAGTGCATTTCAATCATTTTTAGAAATGTCTGTTTGCCTGTCTGTTTGTTTGAACATGCATCATTGCTAAAGTACTACGTTCACGGTAAAACCTCACTTAGAAAATCATAAAGTGTATCCTCGAGTAACGGTTAGTCTTGGTTTAATTAAAATCGATTCACACTACTATAAGCTGATAAAAATGATAGAAGTAGTGAAAAGTCTCTATTTATCATAAAAAATCAAATCGATATAGAAGCCCGCGAACTGTTTGAAACAAAAATCACACACTTTTTTCACTAGACTAAACTTTAAATAAAGTTTCATTTTTAATCGACTTCGAAAAAGGAGGAGCTTACTACGTTCGGTTGTATGTATTTTTTTTTAATGTATGTTATCGATATCTCCGTCAATTATGAACCGATTTTAATAATTTATTTTCAGAGGTGACCCCATATAAGATATAAGATTGAAGAAAATATTCAACCCTTAAGGGGGTGAAACATCGTTTATTTGATTTTCACCCACTTTGTCTCTACGTATTTTCGTGAAATTGGATTTATTATACATTCGGCATTGACTTCAAATATATTATTAGGTAGCGCTAATATCAATTTTTTTTATTTAATTTGGTTAATTTAATAATTCAGTTATTTTTCGCTTTTTGGTGCCTTATTAGTTTTGCACATCGAAGGCGGTTTATTTTTTTTTGTATTTTTTTAAATTATGTAACATGTGTATGTATTTTATTTTATCACTTCTTCTGGCGCATTGGGGAAAAAATTGGAACTGTATATTAACTCATGAATCACTCCCTAACATAAACCCTTGATAAATTAAAAACTCTATAACTTAAAATATTTTGTGTTTCCCTTGGTTTTTAATTTAACGAGGCTCTATCGTATAAATACAATCACAAAGATCTAAATTATGTAAATTTCAGTATTACAGTATCCATTTGTTTAGGATTGAAATATTTACCAATATAATACTGTAGAATGGCATCGTCTCTGCAAATCATTCCATCAAAAGTGATTGTAGGTTACTTAGCGAAAGTAAATGCTAACCTCTAAAACTATTAGATTTGATTTTCAAATTAATTTCACGTATAATTTAAATATAGCTTGGAGCATATTTTATTGGGGTTTTGGGTTTATTTTATTAAAGTCGGTTAATGGAAAAAACTTCCAATTTAATAAGCAATTAAATTGGAAGTTTTTCTTCTTTTTTTATGTCGTAGGAGGTAAAAAACAGGTGAGTCACCTGGTGTTAAGTGATCATCCCCGTCAATAGACACTTGCAATACCAGGGGAGTCGCAAGTGCGTTGGCAGCCTGTGTTTGGGAGAGGGGGGGGAGTGGAAGGGGAGGTGGTCTTCCGGCACTCTCACTGACTGAACGAAACGCAACAATAAAGGCACTGTTACTTGACGTGGGTGTTTCTGTGGGTTGGGTGGTTACTACCCCGGGCGAGCCGACCCATTCATGCTGAAACCAGTAATAGCTTCAGCGTGGCTCTACCGCATACAAAGTCTGCTCAGTTTAGTGAAATTCATAAAAAATCAAAAGATGGTGTTAATTTAATTGGGGTGGGGTTGGGATGGGGTTAATTATATAATTTTAAAAGACGCTCCAATATTTTTTTGTTTTTTTTTACGGCGTAGTAAATTCAAAAACAGATGGCGTTGTAGATTTTTTTTTCCTATATTTGTACCTATATGAGAAAAATATTTTCTGAAGTTTACGTGATTGTAGATTAATTTGTCACAATCTTTTATTTGTAAATACAAACTAAATATTAAAATAATTTAGCTATAAATATTGTGATAAATATAGATTGTAAAGGCCAGCGATCATAAATATAAAAATATTTTTTTAATGATCACTGTCTGGACATGTCGAGTGTGTATCTCGTTTGTTGGTTTCTCTATTTGTATATCCTGATTTCAAACGTGGTTTTATCTTTTTCTAAGAAGTTTTATATATAAGTAGTTTATATCATTCTTATAATAATATTTTTAATACAATTTATTTGATTACAATATGCCACCAGTCGGCGTTAAATTAAATTAAATTATTATACTAGCTTCTGTCGGCGACTTCGTTCGAGCGGAATGGTTTACTTTGAGCTAAAGTTAACACGCAGCTGAAGCTCTAAAAAGGAAAAAAAAACATTTTGAAACATTCTTCATTGGTGCACCGCTCCTATTGGTATTAACGTTATATATAGCCTATAGTCTTCCATGTACCAGGCTAGGCCCCCCTCGGCAACGGCTCAAGCCTAGGTCCGTTCCCTTGGCGTGGAGCCCTTGAGTACGCTGCTCGCGCGATACAGTGACACAAAATCTTACATCACTGCGACAACATTACACATATAACCTCCACACACGTGCACACATACACGCTTATACATGCAAGTGGAAGAGTTTTATTTTCTCCCCTTATCAAACTGAAATAGTTTAGAATATTATCCGATACGAAATACATATAAGAGCTGTTGAGGTACGTATGCTTGGTACACATATATATTTCAACCACTCATATATGTATGAATAGTTAGGTTAGCTCAGATAGGTCGCGTGTGTGTCCAAAGCCGAGGTGTGCCGTGCACCCTTGAGCTAGTTGTCAAAATAAAATCGGCTGAGTGTCTTAAGCGCTCGCCTTAGTAGTCCGGTGAAGCTGTTAAGACCTTGCTTGGTCAATAGCGTAGTCAGTTTGAAAAAAAAAAAACTTCCTCGATAAATGAGCTATCTAACACTGACAAAATGTATTAAATTGGACTATTCTATCTATTACTTATTTCTAGACACCTGCAACAATTTTTTTCACAAAAGTCGAAAAAGTACAGACACTTTAAATTTACATTCTTAATATATGTAAAGATAGATAATTTTCATCGTATAATGAATTCAAGTTCCGCATCGTATTTAAGTCGTAAACTACTTAAATGTATTTATTGTCATTTTAACATAAATGTTTATCGAAAGGAAAAGAGTTATACAGTTGACAATGGGTCTTTTCAGTAATGTCAATTTTTTCATAAAACTTATCGGCTCGTTAGCGAAGTCGGTTTAAATTTTCTTACATGAAGGCCATTCATTTATTTTCAGTGGAAATGAAGTTAAAGAGTAAGTTCAGTTTCGTTTTGTGCACAGTGATAGTAAGCCCTATTGAGTCGAGAGGTTGCGAGTTCGATCCCTATATACAAGCTTTTGCGTGACGTGAAATTGTCAGATATGTGTCTGGGTGTTAAATATCTAGTATATTTGCTGTTTATTTATCATGATACAAGTTATTTTTGCAACGAAATCAAATGGCTGCGTATCAATCTTGTCTTCATATTTATTATTGTATATTTATTTGGCAGTTCAAGCTAGTGGTTCTGAGGGCACATCCTTTAATATATACTAGTGGGCGCCCAGTGATTAACATTCGACCATAGTACATTGATTTTTTAAAGTTTGAATTTTATTAGGGTTCTTTTGTCTTTTGTCATGTTATAATATCATTGTTGAATGTAGAATGAAAAAGGGTAATTGGAACGTAAGAGTAAAATAATACACACAGTCGAGCATAGCAACCTCCTTCGCAACCTTTTTTGAAGTCGTTTATTGACAGATGTCAAAATGACTTTTTTATTTACATGTGTGTATATGTTGTGTAAAATTGAAGCAGTAGTGTGATTAATGCATATTTTAATTAATTTAATATACTTCTAATGCATTTTATATAAAATAAATTGCTTTCTGCATTTCTCCTCCTATAAACTTTAACTATGCCAATTTTCACGTTCATCCGTTCACGCAATTCCTTTAAAAAGGGGTACAAAGTTTATTAGGCTTCACGTATTAATATATATGATATAAGGATGTTATTGGTTTTTGTACAGATGTTGTCGTATAGTGAGTAGTGATACTAATTTAAGTGCCAGTCTGTTGTTCCTATATTGCACAATATTAGTTAATATTTTGCAACACTATGCATTAACACCTGGTTATAAATAATATAATAAATTAGTTGTTCATTTAACAACAACATTTAAGACGGCTTACGATAAATCCAGTTGAAACTAGTAGTTCGCAAAAAACAAACTATTTTAATGCAAATAAAATGACCAGCTAGCATTTATTACATCTGGATATCAGAATAAATATTGTGCATCAAACATAAATACCGTCTCTTTCCACTTGCTCGCGAGACTGAACTTGGCAAGTAAGGTAATATTTTCGACAATATTCACATTCAAATCTGTTGTTGGGTACTAATAATGTTTTATTCGAGCTTTATGTCAATTTTGCGTTGCGTAGTTCAATGGTTTTTATATAGAATTCATAGGTATTGTTTTATATAGTACTAGCTGTCCCCGCGACTTCGTTCGCGTGGAACCTGATGTAAAAAATAGTGATTAATAAAGTCATTTGAATGTATTAAGTCCATTTACTTATCTACGTTTCTCTCGTACTTACGCCGCGTCGTCATTAAAATTACAATAACTTTTGATAGAGTGCACCGATTTTAATGAAACAAAGCCTAAGTTATTTATGAAGATATGCTTTATGGTTTTATTGTTAACGCAGTACTTTAACAGTGATGCGTGTTCATGCAAACAGACAGACGTTTCTAAAAATTATTGAAATGTATTTCATTACTTGTTCCTAGCCACCTGCAACAATTTATATCACGAAACTAGAACAAGTAAAGACGCCAAATATTTACGCTCTTATATACATATATATATATATATATATATATTACGTAAGAAGCATT
>MU158702.1:2248520-2271800 GCA_015888305.1 Antheraea pernyi
TGTCTTTCCGTAGGGGGTGAGTAGGTGAACCAACTCACCCCTTCTACTCTTTTTAGGTAGTCTCGAATGATTCGGTGTTCTTCGTGGTTGCCCGGAAGGAATCGAACCCCGCGACCGTAAGCGCGCGCCTCCGGTGTCCGTCCCAGCAGGTCCGCCAGCCGCCTGAAGTGCGCCGGCCAGTCGGGCAGGCTCTCCACGACGATCGGCGGGCCGCGTTGTCGTAGTGCTTGTTTTCGCGGTGGTTCCCTCGGGCAAAGGATTTCTTGTTAAATCAGTTGTTGCAGGGGTCGCCGCTATCACGGAATATAATTTCTGTGATTGCGATGGTGCGATCGCAAGTGGCGCCCCGGGGCTCTCAGCGGGTATAGTTGTCAACTTTCGGGGTTCCGCAGGCGGCAATTGCGTGTTTGCCGGCGCTTGTGGCTCCCCGCGGCTCTCGACGGGTAAATCAAGAACTAAGGGCTGGTTCGCAGTGGGCGCTGGTGGCGCCCCGCGGCTCTTAGCGGGTATTTCAGGTACTCTTGGTTCCGTACACATTGCCGTTTGCACGACTGTGGGCGCTTGTGGCGCCGCGCGGCTCTCGGCGGGTATAACGCGAACTATTTCTGGGTTTTCCGTATCTTGTGTAGGCGTTCGAAGGGGTTTAAACCTCTTGCTTTCGGGTGTCTGTGCATCTGGTGATGTTGGTGGAGATCGGTGCACGATGTAGCTCGTGCTTTGTTGGGTTTCATCGTGTTTTCGGCGCGGTGTCCGATTCTGCGGATCGAGCTGTGTTGCAGGAATCTCAGGTAAATTCATACTCCCGGTTACGGCGGCTAATAAAGCTTGCGTGTCCGGGGTTGAGGGTGGCATTCCCTCGATCGCTGCCTTTTGGATGCGCAAATACAGCGCCACCCAGCGGCTCATCTTCTCCGACAGGGTCCCAGTTGAAATCAACTGGGCGATAGCGACAAAGTCGCTTTCGTACGCCTCTGTCGGAGTCGACTTGCCGCCCGGCGGCCTCTGTGGCGTCTCCTCGGGCTGAGAGCGGGGTGTAAGCTCTGTAGAGCGAAAGTCCGTGTTCGAAGCGGGGGTCGTCGGTGTGCGTGGGATTTCAGATTCATTGGGCAAGCTAGTTGTTGTTCGTCTTGAAGACGCGGAATCAGGTTTGCCCTGAGTAGGGACTTTTTTCTTCTTCCCCGTCACCGTTGCCGGCCGGGAAGGGAACTCGGTATTGCGACGCATCGTCGCGCAGGACAAGCGGAGTTACGTAACTCGCGGAGCTCATGTACATACGTCCTCGCGCGCGTGAGACGATGGAGCGAATCCTCCTGGTCAGTAAAAATAAACGATGCTTTTACCGACCCTCCCGTACTTACATAGACGTAAGTACAAGCGGGCTGGGCGGACGTTGTCCCGCCTTGATAATAAAAAAAAAATCAAAAATTCAACCGCAGCGCCACCTACCGGGTCTAATTGGGAGTGTAAACCATTCTCGGACCCACTGGAACACGCGCACAAAATTTCATTAAATTCGGTTCAGCCGTTTAGGTGGAGTTTATTGACATACACACGTACAGACGAAATTTATATGTAAAGATATTTAAATCTGTTTTGTTTAAATAAATAAATATTACTAACGTAATCGTATTTTTATAGCAATAAATCAGTCTAGCTATTGAGTGAACAACTGAATTAATGCCAGGTACATTAAATTTGTACTTATATATACATAAATAAATTTAAATATTTTTATTTATAAAAAATAGCTACGGGCACATTATTATCAATTACATAAATGTCGGGCAATAATAAATTCATGGTTTTAATAGCGTTTAAATGTTAATTAAATAGAAAAAAAATACTAAAACTATTTAAAAATCAACATTTTTACTTGTAAGGTTGTGATGGGTATTAATTAATAAACGCAACGCGTATAGAGAAAGATACATAGAAAAAAACAACCTTTCTAAAATTCTATCTGGAAAATGTTGTTACCTGTAAGACGATTAGATTGCGGATAATTGCCATTAAATGAAGTCCAACGTCGGAATAAACACTGTTTTGGGTAGAGGGACCAGTGTCTCGCTTGCCGGGTATTAGACTTTGCCCTCCTCGGCAGCGGCTGAAGCTTAGGTTTCATCCCCCGAAGTGAAGCCCTCGATCACGCTGATATCGCGATACAGTGACACTGAAAATTTTCAGTCAATAGTTGAACCACACAATCACACATCACACATCACAATCACATCGCGCACACATACACAAAGGTACACATATGGTGGAAGGGTTTTTAATTTTCCCTTTATTTACGAACTGGGTTAGTTTAGATTAGCCACGCTGTCAGACACGAAATACACGTTTGAATTCGTGAGGCTCACGTGCCGGTACACATGTATGTCGCAGGTATACTTATATGAATAGTTAGCTTAGCTTAAACAGAAGATGTATCCAAGGCAACAGCCCAAGCCGAGGTCACATGTATGTCGCAGGAATGCTTATATGTATGTATAATAAGGTTAGCTTAGACAGATCCGCGAAGTAGCATCCAATGCAAAAGCCCAAGCCAAGGTCACTTTGGCACGCTTGAACTTGTTCCGAACCAGCGAAGTGCCTTAAGAACTCGCCTAAGTCCGGTGAAGCTATGAAGGCGCATCAGGCGAATAGTGTAGTCAGTTCGAAAAAAAAAAGATATTGGGGAACAGTGACACATGCGCGTTTTTTGCTTTCTTTCTTTGTCTGTGTGCGAGTTTACGTGTACAGCGTTCTGGTGGTGTAATGATTACTGAACACAATCTATGCTATTCAAAAGTAATTAATGAATAATTAAAATATTGCCCCGTAAAAGTTTCATTTCTATCGTGTATCTTTACGACACAGTCTGTTTTTTTTTTTGAGTAAATTTTGTGATAGACAAATAATTGATTACGGGTATCATATTTAAAAAAATGTTCAACTAATTGTATGTCCGTATGTAACTTGAAAACAGATTGACGTTTTTAAATAATTACTTTTTTTATTGCTGTATATAATTAGTGCTAATTAATTTTATTATTAGTTATTATTACTATTTGAAAATAATGCTGTAACAATGTGTAATTTATTTTATACATTTGAAAAATATGAAAATGATATCTAAAATTAACAACTAATATGAATATAAAAATACGTATAGAGGATAAAAATAATTATACATTATAAATTTAAAACAAAACGAAATTGATTGCTAGCAACATAAAACAAAAACAAAAATGAAGTCTCTGATAGCGATTTAGTAATTTGAAGGATCAATCAATCAATCAACTAATATATACATAAAAAATATACACACAGCCGAACATAGAACCTCCTCCATTTTGAAATCAGTTAAAAACTCAACGCCTCCGTAGTATTAGATCTTGACGGTATACCATGAAACATCCAGACCGCATAAGTTCAGATTTAGGGGAACTATATGTCGTTATAGTTTTTGGCGGGATCATGGAATGTTATGTAGTGTTTTTATATTTTATTCACAATCTTGTGTTATTTGGTTGTATATTTTGTAATATTGGTGGTATATTACGTAATATAGTTTAGTTATTGTGTAAAGTGGATGGGAAATAAAACCACTAAGCATGGATTTTAACTTGCCACAAAAACTCCCTGGACAGTTTTGACAAGGGGTACGCCATCTTGTTAGTTCATTAAAATTATCGCAAGAAACTTATACAGTTACCTACGCGGAAATGGCAGTAATAATCTACTAGAATATGATTGCCAAAAGTAAAATAAAATATTAATTATTTCTCATTTGATACTTTCTAAGAATTGTCAATATATTTTAGAAGTTGTATTAAATGTAATTTAAAATATTATATGTATTTATACTCCACACTCTTTTATAAAATGTTTATAATGGAAATATATGCCATATTATTTATCATAAATATGATTAGAATAATTATGAATAGTAGTTTTAGAAATAAAAATATAATTACAAATTAAATATTCTAACTATACACAACCGATTAATGAAATATGTAGATGAAGTACATCCTTCTGCGAAATTGATAATTATTAATAATTATAAGAAACAATTTTAGAAATAATAAATTCTTATAGGAAATAAAATGAAAAGATCAAAATAATTATTACTACATAATAAATGCACGCACGATTCGTGCATAGCTAGTTTTATTATAGCTTACTTAATTATTATTTTACAATGATTTCATAAATTATAAAGCAAGGCTTTAATATCATTTATATTAGATAATTCAAATTTTTAATGTACCTATATATTACTATTAGTAATATTTTCTTTAGTAAAACTACCTTTAGTATTTTCCCTTCAGTAATGTTCTGCTTAATAACAATAAGTCTTTGTATTCTAATTTATTGGACATAATTGTGATTTTCTTTGCAGCTAATCTTTACCATTATTGTGTTGGCACTGAAACTTAGTATAGAACTGTTAGACTTATTAGTATACACTAGTGGGCGCCTAGTGGTCGACATTCGACCATAGTTCATTGATTTTTTAAAGTTTGAACTTTATTAGGCTTCTTTTGTCAAAAGGTATAATACTTCTATAAAACAAAGGTTTTCATCATGGCTTCACAGTTATTTGCCACTCTTTTTTTTAAATTATATAAACATTCAAAAAAATCTGTGCCTAAATGACAATTGAAATTAATTATAAATTTGAAGCAAAAAAAAAACAGGCGGTTATATAAGGTGGTAAGGCTCTCAAATTCTAAGTAAATATAACTTAACAAAAATAAAGAAATTGATCGCAACTCAGGACACAATTTTCAATTAATTTTACACGACACCAAGGGTGGATGGTATTTCTAGGTGATATTGAATTAAATGGAGTATGTACATTATGAAAAATAGTGATATGCCCAGTATCATCGTTTGGAAAAGTAATGGATACACAATAGAATCAAATGGTGAATCCAAAACAAAGATGTTTTTAATACTACTACTTAATCATTTGAAGTGAGTTCACGATAAAAAAATACTATACATTAAAATATTAACATTGACGTTGGTAATATTCCTTTATTTATGGCAACGTGAAGCAAAGTGACATGAAGTGAAAGCAGTCCTGTTACCTAAAAATTTTGACATTCAATAAGAGAATAATGATTATTTCAGTGGTTTCATCAATTTAGTAAAGTTAAACTATTTATCAATTAATTATTAATGTATATTATGAATTTACATATTATATTATCATAAAATTAACCTACAATTTGACCAGTTGATTTAAGAGGGCATGTAAGGCATGCAACGTCAGTCATGTTAAAAATATTAAAGGGGTAATTGGAACGTAAGATTAAAAGGAAGGATGTCACAACGTCTTTTTCTTTTGCATGTGTGTATATGTTGTATAAAATTCAAACAGCAGCATGTATATTTTAATTAATTTAAAATATAAAAAATAGCTTTGTGCACTTTTCCTCTATATAAACTTTAACTATGCTAAATTTCACGTTCAACCGTTCGCGCAATTCGCTTAAAAAAGGGTACAAAGTTTTGGCTTCACGTATTGATATATAAGATACGACTTATTTCAATGGTTTTATAAAAGTTATTAAATAATAAACATTTAATTATAATATGTATATAATATAATTATGATTATTTATTATATTAATTATTTATGTACTTAATGTAGGATTTAAATATTATATATTTAAAATAATTATATTATTGTAAAATTAACCTGTAATTTGACCAGTTAAATTCAAAGAGTATGTAAGGTATGATAAATATTATAATAATAGTTTTATGTTATAATATCATTGTTGAATGTAGAATGAAAAAGGGTAATTGGAACGTAAAAGTAAAAAAAAAAATACAGTCGAGCATAGCAACCTCCTTCGCAACCTTTTTGGAAGTCCTTTATTGACGGTAACTGAAGGATGGAAGAAAATTGATTAAAGGATACATAAGAAATACCTATATTGACAACTTCAGAATTGGCAGTATGGATTAATTCCTTCGCATGTCCTATTGGACGAATATTATTACTACTACTACCTTTATTAACGGATGTCAAAATGTCTTTTTTATTTACATGTGTGTATATGTTGTGTAAAATTGAAGCAGTAGTGTGAGTAATGCATATTTTAATTAAGTTAATGTACTTCTAATGCATTTTATATATAATAAATAGATTTCTGCACTTCTCCACCATATAAACTTTAATTATGCCAAGTTTCACGTTCATCCGTTCGCGCATTTCTCTCAGAAAGGGATACAAAGTTTGGGCTTCACGTATTAATATATAGATATTTGAAATATGGAAATTAATATAAACGTTGTATGAGTGATATCTTTAACTTCTATGTCATGGTTGCCATAAAACCCACACATACGATACGAACAGTAACGTTGACATATACAAGAAAAGCCTACTAAATATTACTAATTTGTAAATTTCTATATTCATGCCGGAACATTTACAATATTTCTAATGGCCTTTTTAATGTATTTATATAAATTAGTAGACAAAATTTAATACCAAAAAAAATACTGCTAATTAATATATAATTGGTATCCATTGCGTTCCAATTAATCTAACCTTTGGAATTTACATACTTGTTTAATATTTTTATGATTCTTATATCCTTCCTCGCTTTATTATATATGTTTTTTTTTAACTTTGGGGTCAATGACCACATTTTCAACTGACATTAAATATATCTAATAATATATCGTCAGTTTTCATTGATTTTTATTAAACCTGGGCTATGTTACAATGTTAAGTCGTAATTCATGTTAATTAAATAAACAGAGTTATGCCAGAGAAAAAAGCGATGTTAATAAAATAAATATATATTTTAAACAAGTACAGGTGTTGATAATTACACGAAATATTAGAATGTCAGTGAATACATCCCGTTATATTATAACGGATGTATTTAATTATATATACTCTTATATTATTTGCTAAATGCATGAATAACATCAAATTCAATAAATTCGGAGAAATGTATGCTAATGTTATGCTGTAAAAGGTAGTATAATTATAATTACTTCCTCCCCGTGTTTGTCAGTTTTATTTTGTTTTTCACTTTACTTGAAAATGTACTAACTTATTAGTCTGTATTTTTAATTATAAGTATTTATAACATTTGGTGACAGAAATTAAAATCATATCAAATTTCGATACGATTACGAGACGTCAAATCTATATATTGATACGTGAAGCCCAAACTTTATATCCCTTTTTGAGAGAAATGCGCGAACGGATGAACGTGAAACTTGGCATAGTTAAAGTTTATATGGAGGAGAAGTGCAGAAAGCTATTTATTTTATATAAAATGCATTAGAAGTACATTAAATTAATTAAAATATGCATTACTCACACTACTGCTTCAATTTTACACAACATATACACATATGTAAATAAAAAAGACATTTTGACATCTATCAATAAAGGACTTCAAAGAAGGTTGTGAAGAAGGTTGCTATGCTCGACTGTATGTATTATTTTACTCTTACGTTCCAATTACCCTTTTTCATTCTACATTCAACTTTAAAAAATCAATGAACTATGGTCGAATGTCGACCGAGGGCGCCCACTAGTAAAAATAAATAGTAAACGTCGATTCGTCGAAATTGGATCATTTTTTATTCATGTGTTAATGTATGGATATTATTAGATAACTGTATTAAATACAGATTTATAAACTAAGTGTTTGACTCGTCCATGGTATATGAAAAAACGGTTTCCAACTTTTTTTTTGGATAAAACTAAACCTCGCCAACAATTATTGAACGAAATAGGAGTGTAAAAATTGGTCGACAAATAGGGATAAAATCGTACTGAATTGTTTTTCTTTCGCTTATTTATGCACAGACGCTCTGTCACGAAGGAGAATTAATATGTCAAGTTCTGCTTATATGTTGCTACTTCCTAGGGCAATCAAATCTTATACAAAGTCACAAGAACAAATGCAACTTATTTATTTTTTTATATCACAGGAGGCAAACGAACATGAGGGTCAACTGATGTTAAGTGATCACCACCGTCCATAGATACTAGCAACACTAGGGGAGTCGCAAGTGTGTTCCCAGGCTGTGTTTAGGGGTGGGAGTATAGAGACAGGGGGAGGGGTGCCTCCGAAGCTATCACTGTCAGAACGAAACGCAACAATGGAAGCACTATTACTTCACGTCGGTGTTCTGTGAAAGGGTGGTACTACCCCGGGCGAGCCGACCCATTCATGCTGAAACCAGTAATAGCTTTCTGGCTTGGCTCTACGACCTACAAAAATTATTACAGATATTTTCAGTTGCAGTCGTAGTTCGCTTTCGTTTCTTATATTCGCTTTGATGTCCAAGATATAGTTGTCATCGCTTCATTAACTTAATTCGGTTTTCTCAACCGCTCACTAAGAGGAAGAAAGTGCCCTTTCCGGTGATTATCCGAGAGGGTCGTCAATACAAGACGGTCGTCGAGGTAGTAACATGTTAGTGGTTAGAATTCTGTGTAGTAAGGCTCCTTCAAGAGTTTTTGGCGGGATCTAGGTCTGTCATGTAGTGGATTTTATATTTTATTCGTAATCTTGTGTTATTTGACTCTTATTGGTGGCATTTTACGTAATACAGTTCGGTTATTGTGCATAAGTGAAGTGGATGGAAAATAATAACACGGAGCATGAATTTTGAGATGTCACAAAAACCACCGGGAAAGTTTTAACAAGAGGGGGCCACCATTTCGTCAAAAACTTTAAAATAACCCAAGATACTTGCAATATTATTACATACTCGATAATGGCGGTAATAATCTGAAAGATTGATTGCCAAAAATAAAATGAAAAAGGCTCCTTCATTCTGTTAGCCGTCCTCTTCCGTGGAGGAGGCAAGTTTGCTTGGAGATAGTATGAAGCGGATCTGTCTCCCTCACTGGAGGAAGTGTTAGAGCTATCTATATAAACACAATGCTATAAATAAAGTAGGTCACCAATAAATCTATCAGGTTATAGGCACAGGATTTGTAATCTACATGATAACCGTAAAATTTTTAGAAAATAAACTATAAGGTGTACGTGTGGATACCAAATGGCAGGAGATGCTTCAACACTACAAACCATTGAAAAAATTAAAGATAATTATTCAACATGGAATTTTTGTATTTGCCCTTTCGTATTTTACTGCGTCATTGGATTGCACTCACTAAATGTTCTTTGAATTATATCTCGTTAAATCAGATTGAGTTTACTTTTTAAACCTATAAATCTATCAGGTTATGGGCCTAGTACGCTTCCATCTACAGTACATCGGTAGCATTATTGTATTATGGCTTCTCTATATAACTGATAAAAATGTGAAATTTCTAGAACGCATAAACATCGCTTCATGACATACTTATAACGTTTAAGGGAAGGAGATTTTTAAAGTTTAACCACTTCTGAGTATTCTCTGTTAAGATTTATCATTACTATTATACAATATGATAGATAACGTGTATTGTAATTGACATCTTATCAAAATCAGTTCAGCGACTTCCGAAATTAACCTGGAAAAACAGTAGACACCTCAATTTTATTTGTATATATTGACATATCATAGTTTGTTGATAGGTACTCAGAAAATAAAAGGAAATACACCTATAGACAGACGCATGTAATTGAATGAATAAATGGGGCAAATAAAAAAAAAAAACTAATTTATTTATACAATATAAGCTTTTAAAGTTAATTGAATACAACCATTAAATTAGATTAACATTTTTGAACACGAAAAAATAGACTAAACGATAACAAAACCGAATTAGAAGCAGTAAGCTCAGTATTTTAATTGTAAGGAATTTTGGCCTAACATAATGGAAATTAAATATTGTTCTAAAGAATGTTTTGTGTTTCTAAATGGATGACACAATTATTATTTAGTATTACATTATCGCTGTCAAAACTGTCTGAATCCGTCTGGCACATTTTTTTATTAAATTACTATTGAACCTTTATGGCATTAGCTTCCATTCTTTAACCAATGCAGTTTTGTAGTCCGTAAGGTTATCTGGTGATTGATTTCTTTATCTATTTTGTTTACTCAGTTTATCCCAAACATGTTCTATTGGATTTAGGTCTGGTGAGCGTGAGTATGGCACTCCTGTACTATTACTGTAGTATGAGGAAGAGCATTATCATGCATTAAAAGAAAAATATTGTATATAAGCGGGAGAGAAGGCATCACAATCTACTCTAAAATGTCTCTTACATATCTCGCCTCAGTCAGGAATCCGATTCCTACGATGTCTACCTCCGTAGGTGTTCCTAAGCAAATACCTCCAACATAAGCTTCTCCTCCAACAATGTTGCACTCAACGTATCTTTCTCCAGGTCATTTCTAAACTTTAACCCTTCTACGTCTGACCTAAGACAGAATCTAGACTCATTAGTAAAGGCTACTTTATCATGCGTTATCATCCCGATTTTGGTACGAACAAGCAAAGTCGGACCGAGCTGCTCGGTCACCTGCGGTGAGCAAAGGACCTCTAGTGGGCAAGTACGCTACTATATCAGCCACATTAAGTCTTCTTCTTATCATTTTGGTAACGAGTGTCACTTGTCGAACTTTCTTCAACTTGTTTTCGTAACTCGGAAGAAGACGAAGTTCAGTTTCTAAGAATACTGCTAATAATAAATCTGTTGTTACTCTTCTGCGGTCTTGTTGTTTATTTCTTGCCTACTCTCCAATGTAATGGTACCGAATAACATTGCGTAAAATCACAGTTTTTGGACACTCGTAATGTTTGAGTCAGTTAAATTATGTAGGTGGTAGATCCACGCTGAAGCAATTACTGGTTTCAGCATGTATGCGGCTCGCCCGGGGTAGTACCAGTCTCTCACCGAAACACCGAAGTGAAGTAATAGTGCTTGCATTGTTGCGTTTCGTTCGGTCAGTGTGAACGCCGGATACCCACCACCCCTTCTCTCCCCTCTCCCACTCCCCCTCCTCCAAATACAGACTGGTAACGCACTGGCTACTCCCCTGGTGTTGCAAGTATTTATGGACTGTGGTGATCACTTAACATCAGGTGACCCACCTGTTCGTTTGCCTTCTATGATATAAACAATAATAATTAAAGAGGCAATTAAAGTACAGCTTTTGACATCTGAGCAACTCTGAGATCCGGCATTATCATTCAAACTTATTAAGTGAAGTTCCCTTATAATAACCCAAATGTTACAATTTTGCTCAAAAAAAGGAATATTGTTAAAATTGTTTGAAAATAACAAAAACTTGCTTAATTGATTACACAGAATGTAAACAAATGAAAGTCGTAAGTAAAATTATATTCCAAATTTTCTTTTTCAAATTACGTAATGGTATATTATCAACCACTTCTACCTCAGACCTAATTGCCAAACATTGCGTAATCCACATATCTCTGCCATTCCAACTGCGACCATTAACACCGTATATAACAGTCCGTTAATACGTATGGCTAGATTGTATAATGACGTATCTCGAACAAATAACAACATCGACATATTTTGTGATGCATTTGGATCATTCAAGCGGCATTTGATTAAAAACATAACCTAATTGTGTACTTATAAAAAAAAAAACTGTTATTCTGTCTATATAGTTACTAATTAGAATTCGTTTATTTTGTCATCTATTAATGTCATGCATGCCTGTGATTGTAATTATTACACTGTAATTTTATTTTGTAATTTACCACATGTAATTTTATCTATGTGTAGTATTTATGTTGGTGTGCTAAATACATAAAATAAAATAAAATATATGGCCTGTACAAAAGAAAAAAATCTTTTCTGTTATTCAACTTTTTTGCTGGCTTCTTCAAAATATGTCCTTGAGTATATATAAATATATAATGATAATAAATCGTACGAATATTTAGAGAATTAATAAAAAAATCAGAACCATAGCATTGTAATCACAAATAACTTAATAAAATAGCAGGTAGTCTCGGGTAGTGGATCTATAAATCAACTCGTTTATATTATAATGGACTGATATTATTACAAATTATGCACTAGAGGTCGTTGAACTTTAAAAAAAAAATTGTTTTTATAGGATATTACATGTGTATGTTTTAATACTTGTCAGTATACAGATATGCAAATTAAGTCTATTCTACATCTTTGATAAGTTAATATATGCTCGCGAAGGCTTAAGTAAGCTAGATTTTACAAAAACAAAAATGTTAGTAAAAATCTCTAAAGAAATAAACAAAGATAAAACAGTACAATATCTTGTCTCAGCTCAACAAATATGTCAACCGATAATTGTTCTGTAGCCATTGACGAGCTTTATCGGTGTTATCAAAAAAATAAATAAAAATAGTTTTTTTTACCTGATAACGTATAAATCGATGAACGCACTAAAAAGCTGTCCTGTCCATACTTCCGGTCTTGTACATTCCTCTTTCTTTATCCAATCTATTCTCCTATGGAATGCGCTTCCTTATGAAATCAGGATGTCATCTAACCGTTTCAGTTTTAAAGTCAGGGTACGTCGGCTTTACCAGTCTCATTTAGCAGAATTATCTGGTTAATGCAGTATTTAGTTGATGTTGACTTATTATACTTTTATTTATTGTATTGATATTTATGTATGATGTTGTTATATGTATGTATTGTATATATGTAGTATATCGGTGTTGATATTTTATTTATATATTGGTATATTAAATAGGTTAAACATATTTTTATAAAAACCTCACCTTTTCCACCTACCAACATTTATCTCTGCATCACCTAATGGTTGACTGGTAGAGAATGCCTTCGGCATTAAGTCCGCCATTGCGTAAATACGTATAATGTGTAAATAAATAAATAGCGATAGAGATGCGCGATCGGCCTAAGCGTTCGGCTTGTGGCTCATCTAACTCTCTTCCACTCCATCGGCCGATGCGTCCGAGTCGTTAGCACGTTAAATTATCGACTTTACAGACAACCAATTTGTTTGTTCATACCATCAACATATATGTCTCTAGTTGTCATATATCATATTTCTTATACAATAACCAACAACATTTACTCTTTAGAAAACATGCTGTTTGTTATGTCATAGGAGGCAAACTGACGTTAAGTGATTACCACCATTCATAGACACTAACAACACCAGGGGAGTCGCAAGTGCGTTGCCAGCCAGTTTTTGGGGAGACGGGTAGGGTAGGAGAGCTTCCGGCGCTCTCATTGGCCAAACGAAATGCAACAATGCAAGCACTGTTACTTCACGTCGGTTTTCTCTGGGTCGGGTGGTACTACCCCGGGCGAAACGACCCATTCATGCTGAAACCTGGCTCATAACATAACATGTTTAATTTTTTTAAGATTTCCTGTTTTTATACATCGAGAACGAAGTTCAAATGTTGCCGTCCATAAGGTTTTTAGTTTTTTATATGATCCTCATATTTTACATGTAGAAAATTTGAAGATATTGAAAACGGCTAAAATTGGATTTAGCTGATTTTGAAATGTAACGACTCATATCATTATTATTAAATCTTCTTTTAATGACTTTATGCCCGGTTTCTGAACTACTCGGTTAAACTGTCATCAGTTATTGACTCAACAAAGTTATCCATAAGATAAGCTGTCAATGCGTTTCTGACTGTAGTCCGGTGAAGCTGTTAAGACATTGCTAGGTCAATAGCGTAGTCAGTTCGGAAAAAAGCGTTTCTGAGTACACAACGAGTTGTTAAATAACTATGAAACCCATAACTAGTATTTTGATGTTCACTAGATGGCTCTTCTTAAGAAAAAGTGTTTAAAATTGGTTTTAATATTTTCATTCTTAACTTATAATGGTAATATTATGATCAAAAAAATACTTTGGAGATTAGTAGATGGCTTGATTTTATTTTATAATTATTGATTTATAAATTTAATTATTTTAGATACAAAACTTTTCAATACGTTTGTTGTTCATCAATTACATCTTATTGTCAAGATATTAAAAACTATTAAAATGTCAAACTTATCTAATAGATAAACGCGCAGATTGACCAGTTAAGTTTAATAAAGGTTTACCTTATGACTGTGTGTTCAGCAATCCAATTTGACAAGTTATCGACGCGATAACGCTATTGAACAGATAAATGTGTCTCAGAAACCGGGCATAAGTCTTGAAGTAACAAATAAAAGAAAAATACAACGGAATTGAGAACTTTTTGAAGTCGAGACATTAATCAGATCGAGTTTCTTGACAGCTCTTCTTGATGAATGGGCTGTTAACAGAAGCGGTGGTAATATTCTAATGATCAGAAGTGCTTTTTTAATACCCAAATCGTATAAAATCGTTTTAAATTTGATTTTAAGCGAGATATAAATTATTGACATCTACCAGCGGTTAGGTTTATACTGTCAGTCTTTTAAATACATGCCTTGTAAATGTCAATTCAAGTTAGAATTTATTTGAACTTGACGTCTAATTAATCAAGTTTACTGTCCATTTGTCATTTGATTAAGTCCCGTGATATGTAAAAACCTAGATGTTTACGCTTTTATAAATTCAAGGAAATTTAAGCGTAAATAAATAAATATCGATTATTTGGCTAAGTTTTTGAATTATAATTAAAATTTTTATTTATAAATTTGATAGAATTTTGAATTAATTTTATTAAGTGAAATTTATCGCACGGTAAGGAAATTTTTGGTTACTCGTTACCGCGTTAAAGGTAAAGTAGGTATGTATTTGTATGTATGACGTATGAATAAGTGGCTTTCCTAAGTTTAGCAGTATATGTGTCGTTATTTTTAAAGATGGACTAAATCCATTTGTAATCGTTCATATAACATGTTTAATTTTTTTAAGATTTCCAATTTTTATACACCAAGAAATAAGTTCAAATTCTACCGTCCATATATTTTTTATGATCCTCATATTTGAAATATAGGTTTTAGAGCCACGCTGAAGCTATTAGTGGTTTCAGCATGAATGGGTCGGCTCGCCCGGTGTAGTACCACCCTCTCACAGAAAACCGACGTGACGTAACAGTGTTTGCATTATTGCGTTTTGTTCGGTCAGTGAGAGCGCTGGAGACCTACCTCCCCGCTCCCCCTTCCTTCTATATATAATTTAATACATATGAGCCAAAGAAGTTTCACTTCCTCTAATAGAAGACCTCGGCTCTTCATAAATATTAACAGAATTCACAGATCGTTGTTCAGTTGTTATTGTATTCTATTATATCGTCATACTTTAAAGTTTATTACTTTACTTTATTTTTGGTTAATTTATTTAATTAATTTAAATAAAATAATTATTTTAAATATTTAATAAATTAGTTAATTAGTTTCACATAGCAATAGATATATATTTTAAGTTTATGTCAACGACGTGTTGTTTGAATTTCAGCCGGATATTTGAGGCCTGGTTGAAAATAGCGCCGTTTTCAAAAACGGCAATACGCTGACGCCAGGCCTCATTATCATAGCTTTACTTTTTTATGCTTAAAGGTTTTTTGTACATTTTTATTTATCTATAACAATAAATATCTTTCTATCTTCTATCTCAAGTGAAGATTAGATCTCCTTTTTTTCGTTAGGACACAAGTACGAAGCAAAACGCAATATATGTTAAATCACAATATACAAGTATGTCACTTGCAACAGTGTCCCGCTTAGGTGTATTCCGTAAATGTAATATATAAAAATAAGTGTTTGAGTGGGTCGCTGCTTCAATCAACAATAACTAGATAAAGGATCACGTACAAATCGAAGCTAAAAGCCGTCCGCGTAAATATTTACTTATGTCTAGCTATTTGTTTACTAAGAAAAGGAGAAAAAAGTTTTAAAACTGTTTTAAGTTCAACCTAATTACAACCATAACACCTTGTAATAAAATCACAAATGTTCAAAATATTATCTAATACTTACGATAAAACGAGCAAAGTAATACATTACTCCCCTATAAATGAAAAGATAACATAAACAACATTTAGTGTGAATTCAATCTTAACACGTAATGAATAAAGTACGTTTTCCCGTTATTGTGCGTGTTTGTGAGAGGCGAGGCCAAACATTTGTATCATAGGTTTAAAATCGGTAATTTTGTTCGAAATTTGATATTATTAGTTAGTTTAAAGCTTAAAATATAACTTATTCAACATTTATTAAGCGAAAGTAAGATACTCCGGCAGTTAAATTGCTTTTTCGGGTATTATTTTTGCATCTTTTGAATACACTGCGGCATGTGAAAGGAGCTTATATTGGCTGTGTTTCAAACAAACTAAACAAAAAGGGCATACATTTCAAGTGAGCTCTTATTTACCGAGACGTATTTTTCGCGCCGACCCTATATATTGTTGATCGAAGCTGAACTGTTTTGGTTTCAAAATTAAAGACGGCGGGTGTCGCTGCAATCGGGTACTAGGTTTTTTAAAGATTTTTCGAGTTCGGAAACACAATTGGAACCGATAGTAACCGATTTAACGCAGACGAAGAAGTTGAGCGCGTCAGCTAGTCATCCTATGTTTTTCTAATATCCAAGCTGCGTCTTCAATTGTTCTTCGATTGAAATGCCATCACTTACATGAACATAAACTTATTGTAGTGACTTTTGGTTTGTCACATTTTGTACCTGTGTATAATTCAGCTGCCACGGCGTTTTCAGGTCATCATAACAGCAACAATTGGCGTTGGGTGGTACAGATTATACTGCGTACAACCCCATGTAGAATATCCAGCTTTAGATTTTACACCTCGAAGGCAAGGTGACGATAGTCGGCAAGTCCGGTTTTGTATAGCGTTATCATTGCGCTGTGCGAGATAGAGAACGCTCTATAAAATCGAAGCAAACCGAGCTTAACCGAACTTCTCACTCTTCACCCCGACATGCCATATCAAATGCTGGGTACTGTAAAGCACTGTTAGTGCTACGAAAAAAGAGAAACAAAATATTAATCTTGCCCATACTTTAAGTAAAATTATTAAGCTGTGTCTCTATACAATTTAAAAATTTGTTAATAAAATCCACAATACTACAGTAATATTTATAATTATGTATTCTATTTTCACAGTTAACCTTTGGATTCTGTCGAGGACTAAGACTCTGGAAGGTGAAGGAAAGACCGTAGTTGACAATCTCCTCAAAGAGAATTCGAAAGAGATCGACGAATCTAAATTAGTCGAGACAGACTTCTCTGAGGACGCATGCAGGTATAGCAGTTCAAGCGTCGTCATCGATCCGGCTAAGCTCTGAAGATCTTACACTGGTTACCAAACATACTATTTACTAAATTGAAAGGCTAATAAACTATTTACTAAATTTGGAGGCTAAACTACTAACTAAATTAAGAGGCTATACTTTTTACTAAATTTAAAGACTACGATAATATATTTTCGATTATTATAATCTGTATTGAAAATTGTTTTAAATTTGAACAATACAATGTAAAAAAATTTGCTAATATTTTTGTAAAATTTAATAAAATCAATTAAATAAACTGTGGTTTTTTTTACGTCGTCTACGTCTTTTTCTGTATTAAATTACTATATGCAACTTAATAATAATGAAATACAACCTAGTTCCACCTAGTGGCGAATTACAGTAACAGGGATAGTGTAAAGATATTTCTTTTTTCTTCTTTCTATGAAATAACACTTATTATAAACCACGGGAATTTCGTTAATCCATCACCAGTGATTGTTCAATAACAAAATCGACATATCAACCTATATAATGAACACGGATTTAACACGAGTTTTACTAAGCATACCTAAAATGTTAAGCCTAGTTGAACACATATTTAAAACACTTTATTATAAAAGCCTGTCTAAGCGGTCTCTAGCTAAACATTTGATTTAAGTTTTTTATCCAAGCAACTCTGAATAACATTCGTTAAATTCAATCTCAATTTCAATCATTCAAAAACGTTCAATTATACAGATATTTTGCGAACAATTTGAATACATGAATAATATTTTTATTCAGATCTTCATTAAGAAAATTTACCTATTTTAAGTTAACTTGGTTAAATCGACTCCCAGCGGCGGTATTTCCAAACAATTATGAAATGCAAACCTTTAAGAAACGAGCGTATACTTCTATAAAAGGCCGGCAACGCGTTTGTGACTCCCCTGGTGTTGCTAGTGTCTATGGACGGCGGTGATGACTTACCATCGGGCGACCCACCTGTTCGTTTGCCTCCTAGAATAATCAAAAGATAAAATCATTATTGTGACAGTTAAATGAAAAGAAAATGGTGTAATTATTCAAATAAACAATTTATAACGTAGTCCTGTGTAGCTTTTTTTTTTTTTATAGTAGCACGGCAAAATGACTGCACTGTGCCTGATGGTAAGCACAGTACAATCCAAAAACAATGGCGACCACCGAGTGACACACTATCCATCGCCGGTCGCCACTGTCATGCCGGCCTGCGAAATGCTGGATATGCACAGGCTGATCCCGAAACGCGACCCGCAGAAGCGAATCACTATGACGGGCTTTTTCGCCATATACATGGTGGTTGCGACCCAGTCGGGTTGTAAAACCCTACCACCCCGCACCCAGCTGTTAAGACCTTGCTAGTTCAATAGCGTAGTCATTTCTAAAACAAAGCAATTTATAAGGTTAATTAATATATTACGTCAAAGTGCGTGAGATAGAATAATAATATAACGTTAGATTAATAAATTGTCAAATACATTAACAAATGTCAATAGTATCGTATAGTAGTAGTCGTGAATCTCTAGAATTGTGTTGTTTATATATTCCTTGCAAATCAATTATACCCAGGAAGTTCGTAATTTATTATGAAACGTCTTTCGCCGGTAAATAGGAATACAATAATCCACAACAATAAAATAAGAACTGTCAACTTAGACAAGTGTTAGTGAATATTTATATTTAAATAACGTCCATTTGTAAACAAGGGTAAGTAAGATACTCTTTTGTAATCAAACTTTTTTGAAGCAAGTATTAAATTATTGCGGGGTGGTAGGGTTCTACAGCCTGACTAGGTCGCATCCACCATGTATATGGCGAAAACGCCCGTCATAGTGATTCGCGGGTCGCGTTTCGGGATCAGCCTGTGCATATCCAGCTTTTCGCAGGCCGGTTTGACAGCAGCGACCGGCGATGGATACTGTGTCACTCGGTGGTCGCCATTGTTTTTGGATTGTACTGTGCTTACTATCAGGCACAGTGCAGTCATTTTGTCGTGCTACTATAAAAAAAAACTTATTTAACTCTTTTGTAATAATGCGGCTGTACAGTTCCTAAAACCATCAAGTCTTGTGTCAGTTTGCATAGCCCTTAAAACTTCACGTCGGTGTGGTTAATGCTATTGCCAGATTGCTGTCATGTTTACCCTTACATTAGAACAAAAATACCACTAAATGTCGAGTTTATAAAATATTATTCATAAGTCATCCCATCTCTCAGGTTTTATCTTCAGACAATTAAAAATATTTCAGCAGCCAATGCTAACCATTATCATTTTTAATTCAATGGTTCGTAGTATTCTGGAATATTGTAGTCCAGTATGGAACCCTTGTTATCAGGTTCATATAGATAGAATAGAAAGAGTACAAAAACGTTTTTTATATTACCTTTCCTATTACGACAACAGATTCCATAACAGTAGCTTAAATTCATACTCCAAACGTTTAGAACTTTATAAAATGAAACCATTACAGAATCGTAGAAAGGTGGCTGATGTAATGTTTATATACAAATTGATACATGGTTTCCTAGAATCTTCAGATTTTCTTCAAAAAATACCCTTTAGTGTGCCACGTATAGGCAGTCGTTTACTTAACAGGCAAACTTTTCATCTACCATTAGCAAGAACTAACGCAGGTCAACATTGCCCTTTATATCGCATGCTTTCATTTTGTAATAGTTTACGTTTCAAATTCGATATATTTTTTTGTGTTTCTTTGGCCTCAATTAGAAAAAAAATGTATTTAAATGTTTAATATAATTTCATTTTTCTTTGTATTAATACTATGACTTTGTCTTCTTATATTATGCATGCTGTGTTCACATATAAAAGGGTTCGTGTCCATTTTTGTTCATTGAACTCAGTTTTGTGAACCTTAAATAAATAAATAAATATACCCTCACACTTTTCCTAATCTATATTATAATAAAACTGTAGCAAGGTCAAATCTGTACATTAAATATTTTTTGAAAATTTTGATCGGGGTAGGCTTTGCTATCGATATAGAAGCCAAAACTAACACTTTTAAAATTTTTGTCTGTCTGTCTGTCTGTCTGTCTGTCCCTGTGAACGCGTATCACTCGGAAAGTACTGAACCGATTTTGACAAAACTTGGCACAGTGACAACTAATGTTACGAGATTACATTTAGGATACTTTTTGTCCCATAAAACGTAAGGGATTCTCCAGGATTTGCCTGTTTGTCTATACATTTAAACACGAATCACTCTGAAAGTACTGAACCAATTTAGATGAAATTTGGCACAGTTATAACTAATATCACAAGGTTACATCTAGGATACTTTTTATCTCATAAAACGCAAGGGATTCTCCAGGATAACAGACGAAAATAAAACAAATTTAGTTCATGATTTTCTTGGATTTTGATAAATTTTCTTTATGCTATATATAGCAGATAGATTACCTAAAAAATTAAGCTATATTTTCCTATGCTACATCAAAAAAAAATTGTCACCGTGTTTCGAACCGTCGGCTCCGCCGAACCATATAAAGTCCACTACGTTATAACTGAGCTACGGCTACATGACGTTTATGTTCGTAATTATCGACCACATATGAAACATTAATGTAGACGAAACTGTCACTTATATATTGTTACGTTTATTTCATTGTATAAAAAAATGTTTGCTACACAAAGGTGACAAGATTTATTTATTTATCTATACTATAATAAAACTGTAACAAAGCCAAATCTGTACATTACAAGGTTACATTTAGGATACTTTTTGACCCATAAAACGCAAGGGGTTCTCCAGGATAACGAAAGAAAAGAAATTAGTTAATGTAACTAGACTTTTTGCGACACCTTAGTACAAGAGCCAGCAACGTTGGAAGAACGAAAATTTGAGAAAAGTTGGTTCTTTAATATGAAGATATATTATACCCTTCCAAACACGATTCAGGATACCTGGTAGCCGGTTAACGTTGTATTTTTTAATGCGAATTACACCTTTAAAGATCAACATTTTGATTTATAAATAAATTAAGGAACATTTTTTGTCAGTAACTTTTATAAGTTTAACGTTTATACGTTATTAAAAACATGAATTTTTCACTGCCAGACAATTTTGTTATTGACAATAATGTGCCTGGTGATATTCTTTATAAACAAAATAATTCATTTCAAACCATTTTATTTTTTCCCTTGCAAAGAACATATTTCATTTTGTTAACCAGGCTCTTCCACAATTATGGCTATCTTTATTATACAGCCAATGTTGCGCTAAGCTAGAGTTATAACTAAGTTATTCTATACATAGGTTTTGGTAGGGGGTAGAGCCACGCTGAAGCTATTACTGGTTTCAGGATGAATGGGTCGGCTCGCCCGGGGTAGTACCACCCTCTAACAAAAAGCCGACGGGAAGTAACAATGCTTGCATTAGTGCGTTTCGTTCGATTAGTGAGAGCACCGGAGAGGCCCACCTCTCTTCCCCTTCCTCCTCTCCCCTTCCGCTTCCTCCCCCTCCAACACAGGTTGGCAAGGCACTTACGACTCTCCTGGTGTTGCAAGTGTCTATGGACGGTAGTTATTACTTAACACCAGGTGACCCACCTGTCCGTTTGCCTCCTATGACATAAAAAAATACATTATATTTTTAATTTACCCTTTTTTATGTAGAAATAAAATAATATTAAAAAAAAGTATGTGTGTGTACTTATGTACACGCATTAGAAGTTATACTTCTTTGGCGTAACAAGTAAAAATCTTTTCAAAAATTTTATCTTGCGCCTTATTCTACGTTTGTAGAAAAAACGACACTAACAATAAAAAAAAGGTATTTAATACAATGAAAGTTTTAATATAAAGAAATACAAACAACAAATACAAAGAAACAAAATGTTGACTATAGCTAACTTCAGGGTGTCGGTTTTTCGTGACGGTGTGTGCGCGCAACGTAAAAATTTACTCTCATCATTTTTCCCTAACGCGCCAAAAGAAATATAACTTCAATAAAATTACAGATATCTTAACATGGTTTGAACATACTTCTTTATTTACAAAAAATTGCATCGGGCACATTATTGTTAATATCAAAAATGTCTGGCAATAATAAATTCACGTTTTAGTAGCGTTTAAAAGTTAGTGAAAAACAAAACATTCTAAAATTATATAAAGTTCAATATTTTTGCCTGTAAAGGTTTACCGGCAGCCAATTCGCTGTCGAAACCGTTGCCTAGCTCTTAGACAAATAGTCACAGGCAAGTGACAGATGACACATGTTGCTCATATCTTTTTAATATTTATGTTTTTCTTTAATACAATGTAGTGTGAAAAAGTTTTAATACAAGTTGAAAATAGTTATGATGTCATTCAGTGTTTAATTTATCATTATTTATTTTATGAATATATTTTAACGTTTAAATTACAATTTAACTCTATCAACTTGATATTTTATAATGTAAACTATACTGAGCGTATAGTAAACGCCTACAAAAAAGGGAAAGGAACTACGTTCCAACTGGAGGTCCATGGACCTCTCAAGCTTTTTTTACATTACTGCCAATATACGTAGGTTAGTTTTTATTTTAATTGAACCCGGTAGATGATGTTACGAACGGGTTGTAGGCTTATTGGGACAGAAGGTACTGGGACAACGTACTGGGAAGACATTTATCGGCAATATATGTAGGTTATTTGTTATCTTAATTGGACCTGGTAGGTGATGCTGCGAACGGGTTCAAAGCATATTTTAAAATATTTCTCACATACCAACTGAGTATATGTTTGAGTGAGTCCCTGGATAGTTGGGATTCACAATTTGAAACAGTAGGTATCGCTGCAATCGGGTTTTGAGATGTATTTAGATTTTTCGCGTTTAAAAGTACAATCGAAACCGGTAATAACCGATTTGGTGCAGACGAAGTCGCACGGGTCAGCTAGTTTACAAATAAAATCTTATAATTAATGCAAGTTTCGCAAACAAAACAATTCGTTATAGTCTTTACATACAATAAGAATGGAAATCTAACGTCTGTACCTTTTAGGTTATGTGAAAAAAAAATGTTCCAGGTATCTTGGAATAAGTCATAAAATACATTTTAATAATTTGTAGAAACGTCTGTCTGTCTGTTTTTCAGGCATCGCTGCTAAAGTACTGCATCATTACATAGTATAAAACAAAGTCCCCT
>MU158702.1:2279286-2291452 GCA_015888305.1 Antheraea pernyi
TTTTTTTTTCGTTCTGCCTACTCTATTGACTTAGTTAACAGCTTCACCGGACTACTATGACTATATTAAAATGTCAACATCAATTTCAAGAGAAACTCAAACATTACAAATATCCTGAGGATCGTAGCCGGCGAAGTAATAAATTCGCTAGCTTTTCCAAATTATAAACTATACTAACAAGTTTATTTGATAAAAATATAAACTGAAATGCTACTTTGGACTCCAAATTTTAGGCAAAAATACAGCGTCGTACATTGACATAAAATGTTATAATACAGATTTATTTTTTTAAGTTTGATAAATCTATCGTTATAAATACATTCGATATAGGACCATTAACTCCAATTATAAGTAATTATACTCGTATTTTTATTTTTTCCCTTTTCAAACTGAAATAGTTTAGAATATTATTCGATACGAAATATATATATATGGGTTGTTGAGGTATGTATGCTTGGTACACATATATGTTTCAACAACTCATATATATATGAATAGTTAGCTTAGCTGAGGTTAACTCACATAGGTCGCGAATTGCATGTATTAGACAACAGCCAAAGCCGAGGTGTGCCGCGCACCCTTGAGCTAGTTGTCAAAATAAAATCGGTTGAGTGCCTTAAGCGCTCGCCTTAGTAGTCCGGTGAAGCTGTTAAGACCTTGCTTGGTCAAGAGCATAGTCAGATCGAAAAAAAAAATTGCAAAAATATTTTTTTCATATTTATATGCTTGTGTGTTATATAAATTTCATAAATTTTTGAATGGAGCAACCTTTACTATAAAATAAGGGTTACATTGGCGCTATCATTACGTAGAAAGTTACTATGTGTTGAATGTGTGGCCTTTGGCGGCCTGACCCATATACGGATAGTCGGTGGTAGAAAAGATAGACAAGAGAGGTAGAGGCTCTTCAAGGGATGCTTTGGTCAGATCAACAGAGGTGATATGTTGATATCGAAGCTGATAACTACAGAGAGAATCAATAATCATGAACGTAATCTTTATAGGTAGGTTACCAAGAATATTTAACTTATTATTTCTATATAGATAAGCGACAGGTTCATTTCCGCGGCTACGCGATAGTTCTATTCAAATATCTATATCTATTTCTTTAGCGCGGTACGTAAACTAAATAGTTTGATAGATTTTAACATAGATGTCGTTGAAATCAATTTAACTGTGCTTGCGATATAGGCCAATAATATTATAACTGAAAAGGTGTAGATAAGTTTCCTGTATGATATTTTGACAAAACAAATGGCACGATAACGCACACATACGTAACCTGTCTTAGATAAAACGTGGAAGTAAGATGGCATGTTCTCAGTATCGGTGGTGAAAAAGAAATAGTTATATGTTGCTTACATACAACTGACAACGAAGCATTGACAGGGTAGCCGGTAAATGAAGCTAGGCAAGCTATGTTTTAACAAGGCGCTGTCGAAGCGCTCATGACGTATCTATAGTTATAATACCATTAATATAAGCTATGATAAGTTATAGTGCGATGTTTGTAAATAAATAAGAAGATGAATGATTATAATTAATTCTTTTTCATACCAAAACTCAACTGAACAAATTCTAAATGTAACATACCTAAAAAAAGTTTCAGTGTTACTCGTTTCGGGATTTGTTCTAAATTATAAGACGAATAGATGTATAAAGATATTTCCATTTTGTAGCCTGAGTTTAATGTTGTTTAAAGTGAGCGGTTGTGTTACGCTTTACGGTACAAAATGGAATATAGAATGACCATTACAATACTTTATTTAGAATTTCTTTTTCTTTAGAACGTTATCTTCATAATGACTCATAATTAAAATGAACAAATACAATCTTAAATCGATTCAATAATAAATATTTAGGTTAGTGATTTTTTTACATTTTTAAATATGGGTTACGTGTATTTGAAAACCCGAGGAAACAAATAGTCAACCATAGACAAAATGTATAATTTTTTTCGAGGGTTGAGCGATAGATAGCGCACAAATAAATTATAACTACTACGGTAAAATATCAGATTACAATATAGTATAAAATATGAGCGCTAGATGGCGTTAAAATAAATATGACGTGGTACATGTATATATAATATTGTATTGTTTTTAAGCTGTTTAACACATCATTTTAAATTGTTTTCATTTTTATATTATAGGAAGAGTCTTTAAACATTTTTTTTTTAGCATACAAAAACTGATAAATTTAGTACTTAATTTACTTACTTTCTAAATTAATTTATCAGTCTAGTCATCATATTATTGAAGGGTATGTTGCATATGAATCTACAAGTTTCAAGTAAGGTAATATGAATGACTAAACTACATTTGGGGCTTTTTAAGGAATGTAATGGTTATATTTTCTATTACCAAAAATGTATATTATTTATTTCATTGATTAGCAAAAATATCTCCAGTCCATCTCAAATTATATATTTACTCCACCAGAATGTAGTTATGTAAAATCAATCTCAATAGAACCATAGTCTTGAGGTCGGACTCCGATGTTTTTATAGGCAATTACCGTAAGATATACTAAGCACGTAATAAAAAATAAATCGAATCATTTAAATAAATAGTAAACCAAATTCAAAACTAACTGTGCCTGCGACTTTGTCCGGACGGGAAATTTAAAAAAAAACAGTTATTAATATCATCTGAATGTTTTAAGACCATTTACTTTTCTTCTTTTTTTTTTCTTATCTGCAGACTCTCGGTCCGCACCATTTTTTTGCTATCGTTTTATTTAATGTGTAAGTTAAAAATCGTATCTGTGAGCATCTATTGGGTGGCTTTTTTTAATATATATATTTATTTCTTTTTTTTATGATTTCATTTAACTGTTTTATCACGGATATTTTTATTTTATGAACGTTATTGCCTTTATGGGGTTTCATTCCGGTCCCCTATCGCCATCTTTAGGTTATAATCCACAATATGCCACGCCGGAGCGTCCATGGCCCGATGGATTAACGTACCATTAACCTCCATTTAATTATCTACTTTTCTCTGGTCCTTAAGTCGCGTCGACATTAAATATATAACAACATACAACAAATAACTTTTGATAGAGTGAACCGATTTTAATGAAACAAAGACTAAATGCTACTCTAGGATACCTATGTAGTGATGCGTGTTCAAACAAATAGACAGACTTTTTAAAAAAATATTGAAATGTATTTTGATTTAAAACAACTATAGGTGAGGGTAAACCTGATTGTTGGCGTGGCGATACAGGCCGTGGCGTGTTTGTGAGACGTGGCGACGCGATGTCATGCGCAATATGTCTTGCCGCACTGAGCTCGTATACCTATAGTGTTTACAGTGTTGTTTACTACGTTACACGTGTGTTTCACATCTGCCAGGCGTCCCGTGACGGCTCAATGTTTTTATTACTTATTCCAAAACACCTGCAACAATTTGTAGGAGGTAGAGCCACACTGAAGCTATTTCTGGTTTCAGCATGAATGGGTCGGCTCGCTCGGAGTAGTACCAACCTCTCACAGAAATCCGACGTGAAGTAACAGTGGTTGCATTGTTGCGTTTCATTCGGTCAGTGAGAGCGCCGGAGGTCCACCTTCCCTCTTCCACCTTCCTTCACACCACCTTGTAAACAGCTGAACAGATTTTGATGATTCTTTTGTGTGTTCAGCTGGATTCCAAAAATGGTTTAGATTGAACATGGTACGTGCCGTTGCTGTCTGACCCTTTTTTCCTGGGGAAATCCCTAACGGATATCCATCCCGCTGGGCAGCAGAGAATGGATATGCCCGAGTCGCGTGGACTAAAACCTCATGGTACCTTCTTACACATTTTGGCCGGAGGAGCAGAGAATACCTAATCAGCATTACATCTGCTCCTCCGACAGGTGTTGTCCGCCTCTTAGGGGCCCTGACTACGGTTTGAGGGGTAAAGATGGAGACCAAATGAGATGGTAGATGCGGTCTGATCCTAGGATTATTTTTTAATACCAGAACAGGATAATGCTCGACAGATACGCTAGTAAAGTATAAAGCTTGATTATGGAAAATATATTTATTTATCCGGTCTATTATTAGTATTCTTTTGTTTACAGTTCCAAGGACCCTGGTACGAGATTAGGAAGCTGCCTATATTCAATGAAGAGTATGGTGATTGTGCTATTGGTGATTACACTTTGGTCCACGATGTGTTGAAAGTTAACCACTCTCACGTGTATAATGGTGTCCGGAAGACCCTTTCGGGCGTTCTTTCTAGAGCCGATAACTCAGGTGGTAGCGGCGATCTCATCTTGAGTACTGTCGTTGCTGGTAATTATCCATTTCAACTAGATATACACCGTAGCTACTTTTCATATGACTTGATTTAATTTGCATCACTGTTACTTTTCACATGGTGTGACAATTTTGTATCATTGCTATTTTTCACATGGTGTGATAATTTTGTATCACTGCTATTTTTCACATGGTGTGATAAATTTGTATCACTGTTATTATTCATATAGTATGCAGAGTAAGGACCTAAAGAAGGTCACTGTTCCGGGAATAATGTTTCATATTATACATTATGACCAGAGAAACTAATAAAATCGTGTTGGTAGAAATACCATTAAATAATTTGTTTTCGTGTAAATATAGCAGGTTTTCATTTATCACCAGTGAAATACACGTGATGCAAAAAAAATATTTCACTGCTTTACAATTCTATTATAGTAACTGTTAGAAACAAAGTTTTACTTTTACATTATTTTACAATTGGAACTCTTCAGTGTAAATAAATTTATTATTAAGTATATGGTAATGATAATAAAACCGATTTATTTAAACAATATTTTTATTATATGGACCCATATAGCTTAGTTTTATCGATATAGCAGATATTTTAATACAGTGCTTTCGTGACTCAACATTTATATTAACCTTTCTTCTAGATAACGTTCGCGTGACACGTTACTGGATCTTGTCGACCGATTACAAGAATTACGGCATCATTGCCAGCTGCAGGGACTTCAAGAAGAGCAACCTTCACGCAAGTAAGCAATTAGATTAATATTGTTAGGGGATGCGGTAGGTAGACTTTGGATTAATAATAAAAAATCTAGATCTCGACACTGTTGCCATCTACCGGCTCTAACTATAACTATGGACAAGAACCATTCAGGTGTTTTTACGAATGTATAGAACTAGAAGAATTACGAACCGACACACAACTCAAACTTTTATATCTATAATAATATTATTACTATATAAATATTATAAAGAGTTTGTTCGCTTGAACGCGTTAATCTCATGAACCACTGGACCGATTTGAAAAATTCTTCCAGTGTTAGATAGCTCATTTATCGAGGAAGTGTCTAATGTGTAATTACTATTTTTAATATAATAGTTGATACTATTTGTAATTTCCATATTTAACTCGAAGAACAAAGACAAATTTGCTGAAATATTAAATTAAAATGTAGAATATAATCAGTGCAATATAAAAAATGTAACTGAAATAGTCTTTATGATACTTAATTAATATTTAATACGATGACCACGGAGTATATGTAGTTTCAAATCGTTGTGGAATTTTCGGTGGAGGAATACATTGTGATGAAAATATAGCCCTACCTACCTAAAGCTAACTAAGCTCACTAGGCTAGCTACCACCCTAAAGTTCAAAATCAGTTGCCAAATACTTACAATGATATTCTGACAGGTACTCTTGAGAACCAGTTTTGCTCTATGTTTAGCTGTTTACTATCTTAGGAAACATCACCATCTTCTTACCCTTACTCCACTTAAGTAGGGTCGGAATAACATGGTTTATTTTTCCACCCTCTCCTGATAGATGTCAGTATTCACACATTTTACACACATGTAATATTTCACACAATCCATCCATACCTTTTTCAGTTTTCCTCTACTCGCATATCCACCCACCATCATACTCAAAACGTTTCTAGTTACATGGTTTTCTCTATCACTGGTGATATTTTCAAAATTCCTCTGATATACTCATTCTTAATTTTATCCATTGTAGTCACACCACACATCCACCTTAACGTTCGCATCCCTGCCACATATAATTTTCTCTCATCCGTCTCTTTCGTAGCCCAGCACTCAGATGAATACAGCATGACTGGTCTTATAATAGTTTTATAAACCTTCCCCTTGAGTTTCAAAGGCATTCGTACGTCAGAAACACGTTTCCCAGACACGTTTCGCCATTTCACCCACCCTGCATTTATTCTATTCCTCACGTCCTTATCTATGCCACCGTCGTTTTGAATCAATGAACCGAGATACTGGAATTTGGAGCTGGCTGATCAGGGTACACCATTTAAGGCTATAGGAGAAAAACTAGATGTACCACCGAAGTTGCAAAGCATATGTTCAGTTTTTGTTCTACTAATTTTCAAACCAACATTCTCCAGTTTTTCCCGTCATTTTCCCAGCCTACCCTGGACCTCGGCATTGTCTTAGACTACATCGTCATTTAAGATAAGATCGTGGTCAAACACTAAAACCTATGAAATATAAAAAAAATACATTGCCTCAGTTAGTGATGCTATCAAATATTTAAGGAGCCATATTGAAAAAATAAACATACCTCATACCCATAATAGTGTTTTTATATTATTTTGGAACATCGTAGAATTTTAACAATCACTATGGATTCTTATGTTCATTGCTCCTGCTACATTCAAATTAATATCTAATTGATTAAATTTATTGTCATCATTGCAGTTTACCTCTGGATTGTATCAAGAAACAAGTGTCTCAGCCAAGGATCCAACAAAATTATCAATCACTTCCTGAAGGACCATGCCCAGGAATTCCCCGAGGACAAATTAATCGAGAATGATATTTCTGACACAGCCTGCAGCTTTAAAAGGGAGAAAGCCTACATTGTGCCGGTTGATCAGTGAAGATTTGTATGAAGGAATTAGTCGTTTAAGAGATGTTTTGTAAAATCCTTAGTTTAATAATAAATAAGAGATTACATCGACATTTTGAGTACTTACTATTTCTTTAATGTGTCAACGGCTATGACTTATAGAACACCAGCATTAAGCATTAAAGCATTTGTCTATAGTCTGTTAATTAGTTAATCAGCGTTAAGAATGTTGGTAAAACAAAATGGGCCGGTTGATATTGCTTATTCATAAGGAAATTCATGTGTCGAATAGAAACTATTAAATCTGTTTGTTATATTTTGGAAATTCTTTTCATATTTCGTTTCCCTTTACTGTGCTTATTTATGTTTTATTGTTTAACTATAACTACACATAATTAACGTTTTCGTGTGTTTTTGAAATATTTACTTCTAATTTAATAAAAATATAATAATTAACGGGCTAGTCAATCAAATGCCAATCATATGTTTGGCTAGCATAGTGCCGATAAAAACAGAAAGAAAGCTTTACAATGTTGTTAAGATTTTTTTTAATGCTCATTGAGTGCTATTAAAGAAATAAATAAATTTATATACCTTGACTGTGTTAATATAAGCGTTAATAAATATTGCAATTTAATAATGAGAAGCCACGAACGATCTTTGGTGTACATGTACTTTGTAATACCGATATAAGTCAATGAACGTACAAAAAAGATACAATATTTAGATAAGAAGTTTGGGAGCATAAAAAATAACACATTATCTCTACATATTATAAAACAAAGCCCTTTTGCACGTCTGTCTGTCTGTCTGTTCGCGATAAACACAGAAACTACTGAATTTCAATGCGTTTTTCACCAGTTGATAAAGTGATTCATGTGGAAGGTTTACGTATATAATTAGTCAAGGTTTCTTTTATTGTCAAGACTCGTCGACGTCCGCGTACCAAATCGGTTATTACCGGTTTCAACTATATTTTTAAATGCGAAAAATGTTCAAACGCCTAAAACCTGATTGCAGCTACACTTACCGTTTCCAATTGTAAATCCAAACTATCCAGGGACTCACTCAAACATATACCCAGTCGGTATGTGTGGTTTTTTTTTAAATAAGCCTAGAATCCGTTCAGGTCCAATTAATATAAAAACTAACCTACTAATATATTGGCGATAAATGTCTTACCAAAGCCTTTTGTGTTGCTCCTGTGCCACTCACCTCCGCGCCCGTTTACTATTCGCGTAGAACAAGCGGCAGCGACAACGCAATAAATATGCTGGCTTCCAGTTTATATTAGCAATAAATATCTTACCAGTACCTCTTGAGTTGCTCCTGTGCCACTCACGTCCGCGCCCGTTCACTATTCGCGTAGAGCAAGCGTCAGTGGTAACGCAATAATTATGCCGACTTTCAGTGCATATTTCGCATTATCTTCTGACTAATTTCATCAATTGTTAATCTACTATCGTACATGTCTACCATAGTTCTCATTATATTGTTAGGACTATCGCGAAGTCCACCCAGGATGGATGCTATTTTCTTACGGATTATAGCGTAGAAATCATCAACCCTAGCATTTTATAAACCATCTTTTTGACTGAGATATTAAACTTAAATATATGGTGTCGCAGACTTTTTTTGTAAAACTAATGAATATATTTGTTATAGATTTTATTCTTTTAATTCAAACTGTTGAAGCAGAACATGCCTTATTATAGAATTTTTGCCGAATTCAATTATATTTTATGTGTATAATTATTGAAACTATATATTTCTCAAAATAAAAGAAAGTATCTATAGCACTGAGGCATAATACACCTTTCTGACAGTGAAAGAATTTTCAAAATTGGATCAGTAGTACCAAGGATTCCCCGAAACAAAACGTTACCACTCTTTATAATATTAGTTAGATTGAACATAGAACGGTAATTGCAAACACATCAGCTAATTATTTTAATCGTAGATTCACAAACCGGAACCCAACTACTTCAAGGCTCAACAATATTTAGAAAACTAATTTTATCGAATATCGAAACAACACATACTGACAGAACTCCAATTGAGATTCATCTTCTAGAATGTATTGTGACTATTATCCAGGTTTATGTTTTAGGAAAAATCACCTTTATTTAGCAACGCCACCACTAGATACATTTTTGAAGTGAAGCATTGTAAGGAAACATAACTTGATTTAATTTTTGGCAGCCGCCGCGCTCTTCACTTTTCAGATTATTTTGTTCTATATTATGTCAAGAATATTGATGACAAGATGAGAAGTTGTATATCAGAAATGTTTATCTCAAAATTTCAAGTTTATAAATAAATAGTTTTTAGTATTTAAAATACATAACAAAACATTTTTTATACAATAAGAGAAATGTAACAACGTGGAAATGATAGTTTCGTTTACAATGTATTCTACATGTCCACATGGTATTATAGAAGTGAACTTGCTTTAGAATCATTATGGTTTTAAAGGAAAGAAAATGCTTCTTGACAAAGAGACAAATACATACATCAATAGGATTTAACCTACTTGTTAGATTTTATACTTCTATAATTCAACTGATTGATAATTGCGCTTGGAAACGTCATGTTGCCTGTTAGCACCCACCTCCGCTGCATCACATTCAAGAGACGAGACTACAACACGACCGGAACATTGATTAGCTATTATTAGCGCCACCATATTATAAATATACATTGAAACTAGCGCCACCATAATAAAGATACATAAATAAGAATAATTATTATTATATAGATTTTAATAAGACTTAAATAAGAATATCATTATATAGAATTGAATCATAGTTTGATCATTATGAATAATAAATAGTATATACTTTGACTTCATAGTTCGGCCATGAAAGGCTAGATGTCGCTGATCTACATGTCAAGACAGATTAGTAAACACATTCAAGATACATAAATAAGGATAATTATATAAAATTGTTATATAGCTTAAATAACGTTAATTTGTTCATACTTTCATGATATTTCAAAATTCTCTCTATTATTGAGATTCAAAAACTCTTTTAATAAGTTGTAAATATGGCCGGTATACCGGACTACTAAGACGAGCGCTTAAGGCACTCAGCTTATTTAATTTTGACAACTGGTTTGACTTATAGAGATGGGCTTTTAAAAGGCAAGATGTCTGTCATATCTAAACACTTCTTATATACCAAGTATTGTAAGGCGAAGCTCTGCCCAAATAAATAGTGACAGATCTATGAAGTATTTATTGCCATTCCTGACTGCATCGACACTATACGTGATTAGTGTAATATGCCGTAGCTCAATTATAACGTACTGTACATTATACGGACCGACGAAAACTTCGATTCGAAGCCTAATGGTATTTTTTTTATTTTTTTAAGAAGCAGATGGAGATGAAATATGTCTTAATTTTTTAGCTTATCTGTCTACTATATGTAGCACAAAGAAAATTTACCAAAATCCGTCAAGAATTTCATTAACGCCAATTTTTTTACTTTCGTCCGTTATCCTGGAGAGAAACCCTTGCATATTATGGGACAAAAAGTATCTTAGATGTTACTTTATAATATTAGTTATCACTGTGTCAAGTTTCGTCAAAATTGGTTCAGTACTTTCAGAATGATACGCGTTCACAGAAACATACAGTCTGATAAAAATTGTAAATAGATTATTATTGGCTTCTATATCGATAACAAAGTCCACCCCAATTATAATTTTAAAAATATTTAATGTATAGATTTGGCCTAGTTACAGTTTTATTATATGTATAATAAATTATGCTTATATTTTATTTAGCAACGATATACTCGAAATGTATTTGCTATTGAGAAAAAAATTGTGTTTGGAATCATCGTCACATAGCCTGTAAGAAACCTATTGCGGAGCTATAGGGCTCTTCCCGAAGGAAGATATGGGTATAATCAACACGCCAGCGCACGACGTATTGGCGATTTCAAACTCTAAGAAATCCACAGTGAACATTTTTAAGAAATAAACATTTCTAAGGTTCAGATTTCCTTACGATGTTTTCGCTCAACGTCAATCGATAGCGTTACAGACTTAAATTTTAAAATTCGTTGATACATGCCATTATTATTTTACCGGTCACACCTCCAGACCACAACGACTATAATAAATATTAATAAGTTCCTATGTGTATATAATGAAAATATAGTTCCGTTGTGGCTACGTCAAAATAATGGATTAGGCCATAGAACTATGAACAATCTCGAAGATCTTACATCTTTGGAAATGATTCAGGCTACTCAGTTTTTGGAATTCAATTGTCTATTTCCCCATTTTTTTAATGCCCAACTAAACGGGCGGTGATCACTTACTGATTATATAGAATGACAACTATTATTATGTTTTTCTTTATATGTATCTAGACAATATTGATTTATACTAGCTGATTTCCAAACGTGATAAACCAAAAGAGAGGAGCGAAATACGTGCGAATATCTAATTACAAATTGATATGAAACATATATATTTTAAGTAATTATAATTTTTGTTATATTTTACAAACCAATAGTGTCAATCGACGACTGGTTCAGCCATCAACCAAGGACGCATTTTAATTTCTAATTGTTGTTTTTGTTACTAGTATTTCGTTCTTTGTTCACTAGTTTTAGAACTTTATCAGGTACACTTTATCAAAATCAAAATATACTTTATTCAATTTAGGCCCCGAGAAGGCGCTTATGAACGTCAAAGCTACCACCGGTTCGGAAAACAACCCAGTCATCGAGAAGGATCGGCAACCGAAACTCAACCTGGTTTATCTTTTCATGTTATATATTTTTACAAGACAAATAGTTACATTCATTTTTCGTGGATGCACAGAGAGGGACGTCATTTCCAGACGTCACAATCGTTCAGATATTGGTCCACCCTATAATACCTTGCCCTTAAGATATTGAAACCTTGCCTTTATGAGTTTATGCAAATAAAATCAAACGTTTTTTAATGCAGTGAGACGTGGCAGCGGCCGATCAATTCCAGGTGGAAGTGTAAAGAACGTCCACTATAATATTAAATATAATGAACAGCCGATAACTTCAACCAATGGCGTTTCAGGTCATGAGTAACTCCCCCGACATATAGATGGATTTTAGTATCGTCGGTGTACGAGCTCGCTTTAAAGCGTAACTTTTCTGTACAATTTGCTGTCAAATCAGAACGTGTTCCGCCGCATATGAGGGTAAGATATGTATATACCAGTGTGCTTAGTGTGAGTTCTTGTACCTACTCGAACGCGTTGACGTTCACTACGGTTTGTATGGGATTTTAAAAGCGCCACCTAGTTGCTCACT
>MU158703.1:0-58097 GCA_015888305.1 Antheraea pernyi
GGACGCAATTATGTATGGGTGTAATTTCATATGATAATAATTTTATTGACAATGCATTATCAAAAAACATAAGAGAATGTATAAAGTTAATGAGTTTTGTTATTCGAGGCGTATTATGGGAAGTAATACTTCTGAAGATAAGGCTCTGAGTGTTTACGAAAACTCGAATAAAATTGATTTCACAATACTATTTATTACTTCAGTCTGGAGGCAGGAATGAACTATGTTATTTTAAAATTTATTATCTCTCCCCCTGATCAGCGAATGTAATCAAGGGGATTAAGAAACCCACCTCCCATGCTTACGTAAACATCTATATATTTTTTTAAGCTATTTTGGTTTCCTTATTGATTCATGTGCAGCAGTCAACAAATCTAGAAAGAAGGAATTGATAGTCTATAGAGGAATTAACTTACAATGGTTCGCTACTAGAGAGATGATAACGCAGTGGATAAGACCGCGCTCCTCACACATCAGATCTACACATCCAGATCCCCAAAGTTATCAAAAATAAGCAAATCAAAGACCCCCCTAATGCTTACGTAATACTTGAATAGCCTCTAACTATATCATGACGTCATTGGTGAAACTTTAAAATGATGAACACTCCCATAATTTCATATATTATTTAGAAAGTTGAATTTAAGAGGCAAATTAAAGATGCTCTATAGTTAAAATTCTTAGGAGATATTTATTGCGTTTAGAAAAAGATATAAACTAAGCTCGAGGCGTTTACAAAAAAACTCATGTTGATTTTTTTATATTATATGTAGGTGGAATAAAAGCGATTTAAAGATCTATCAGAATCCTCGATACCGCTGATAAAGCGTCTCCGTTAAATAATAGCATATCTCGGGAAATCATACAGAATCGAGTCACAATCGAATTATTTTCAAAATATCGATTGTCATCCCACAGAACCTATCGTTTACATCTCACGACCGGCTTTATTATCTAAATGCTGCAATCGACGCAAAATATTTACGAGAGTGATGCTGCAAGGCGAGCGCCTCGTTTGTCTCTCCGTTTCGGCTTCAGGTTTTGATAATTATGGTTGAGTTTCACTGTTGCAACCGCAGAAAAAATGGATAATTATATTTACCATAAACTTAGTTCTAAACAATCATAAGAGCCATTGAACAAATATAACCATTATTTTTTAGATTTAATTGTTAGGCTAAATGGAGAATTCTTTTTTTATTGTCGTTGATTGATTGATTGTTGGATTGTACATTGATGGATTGTAGTCATACGCGAACGAAAGATAATTGTCAATATGTTTAGGCTTACTTATAAGGTTAGCCATCTTACGCCTAGTCACATTTAAATCCCTATATACCTAATAAACTGAGACTGTAGATCAATATATTATAATTAAAGAGGATAAAGGATCTTTATACATTTTGCAGTAATGAACAGAAAAGAAAAGTCAAAACTTTCAAAAGTTCACTGGTACAAGGCCGTTTCTCTAAAAGAATAAAAATGTTCATTTATTTAATGAAGTATGGAAGAGGCGGACGTTGTCCCGTTCTGATAATAAAACTTGAAGTTAGACGTATTCAGTCGCTGATTTTTTTGTACGCATTATCAAACTCTACAACTTTTCTCTAGAATTCAATCATATATCTCTCATCGTTAAGGCAGCATTCGTAAGAAACGTTTTCGGTCGATCGTTTTTTCTTTGACTTACTTTGCAAATCCGACTATCACAAAAAAGTATTTCCATTTTTCGGGCCAATATATAGGCTATAACACTCACAAATAACGTGGCTTACTATTGGTAAAATATTTTTCAAAATCGGTTTAGTAGATCCAGAGATTACCCCCTACAACGTCACAAACTCACAAACTTTACCTCTTTATAATATTAGTATATATAGTAAACAATTAAAGTTAGGTAGAATCAGGCAATTAAGAGCTTTTCGAACATTTTTTAAAGCGTGTATGATACAGATAAATATCTACAGATCAGTTCTAATAGGAGCTAATGGCAACCATCTACGAGAGTACTGCGATCGAGTATACTGCGCCATCTTTGACCAAGGTATAGTGTATACAAGTGAATGTACAGTGTGCTTAAAAACACAATTATGGTAAAAAGTACGTGTATAGTATGATTATTTTTGTTTGAAAAATAAAACCTTTCATAGAAATGTAATTGTCACAAACATGGTAGCCATCGTGTTTACAAACGTTGACATAACATATAATATAATATTTAAGCTTCAATTAACTTATTTACCTGTATCCTAGCTCTGTGTTGCACTCTCCATTTGCAGTATACCAAGCAGTTGACCTGCACAAGAAGTGGTAAGCGACGCTAAAACTATACGCTCGCTAATTGTTCACGCTATTGTTTCGGGTTAAATCGTATGCCATTACAAAAATATATACACAACATTGTTTTACCCTTGAAGTGGGACAAACTACATTTTGGAAAGTTTCGAAACAAAAGAACAAACAAGCACGATGACGTAATTCCGGCAAGATGATAGATTACCATAACGTCATCTTGTTGTAAAATCCATATAAGAAGAAAACCTAAATAATCACGCTGACAACTAAGCTCATGAAGTAGTAATATCAGCAAAACAATTATAATGATGGTAGACCATTTTCCTAATCTGCTTGGATAGCTACTACCGTCGAGTTGTCTAATGTCCAATCTGTCGCTAAGTACCTGTTGTAATGTTTTGGTAGCTGCCCTTGAAAGCCAGCCACCTCTAAGTTTAGCGTGTCTACCATCTTAGACCACATTGTCATTTAATAATAGGTCTTTACCTATGAAATTGCCGTTCTGCAGTACTGGCCATTTCAAATAAAAATAATTTTTGCTTGGCTAAGAGTTCTAATTTCAAATTAATTTTATTTTAAAAACATGGAATTCTTTTCCAAAAGTAATCATTTGTTTATTGATTAGTGTTACATTTTTATCGCATTTCAATCTTTTTTGTCATCATGGATACGTTAAAAATTCGAGTAATTATGGAATATGAGTACCGTCGTGGCAGCAACGCGGCACAAGCGGCACGCAACATCAACGACGTTTACGGAGCTAACACTACAAACCAACGCACCACCTGTTATTGGTTTGCTCGCTTCCGTTCTGGGAATTTCGACCTGAAAAATGAACCTCGCGGTCGTCCGAAGACTTTGGTCGACAATGACGAATTAAAGGCGATTGTGGAAGCTGATAATACACAATCTCCGGCTGAATTAGACGCAGCTTTTGACGTTAGCGTCAAAACAATATTGGTCCATTTGCGTCAAATTGGCAAGGTAAAAAAGCTTGAGAATTGGGTGCCCCACGAACTCAATGATCGCCAGCGTGAAGTACACGTCGAGACGTGCCTTGCACTGCTCAACAGACACACAAATGAAGGAATTTTGAACCGCATTGTTACCTGCGATGAAAAATTTTAAATGTGACTAGGCGTAAGATGGCTAACCTTATAAGTAAGCCTAAACATATTGACAATTATCTTTCGTTCGCGTATGACTACAATCCATCAATGTACAATCCAACAATCAATCAATCAACGACAATAAAAAAAGAATTCTCCATTTAGCGGATTGTACATTGATGGATTGTAGTCATACGCGAACGAAAGATAATTGTCAATATGTTTAGGCTTACTTATAAGGTTAGCCATCTTACGCCTAGTCACATTTAAATCCCTATATACCTAATAAACTGAGACTGTAGATCAATATATTATAATTAAAGAGGATAAAGGATCTTTATACATTTTGCAGTAATGAACAGAAAAGAAAAGTCAAAACTTTCAAAAGTTCACTGGTACAAGGCCGTTTCTCTAAAAGAATAAAAAAAATATTAGCAAAAATATTGGTGATTACAATGATAACACCTATTTAAACTAATTCATTTGACCATTCGATATCATCATTTCATAGTATGAAACAAAGTCCCCTACCGCGTCTGTCTGTCTGTCTGTCCGCGATATACTCAAAAACCACTGAACGAATTTTCATGCGGCTTTCAACAGTAGATAAAGTGATTCATGAGGAAGGTTTAGGTATATAATTTGTCAAGGTTTTATTATTATCAGGACGGGATAACGTCATCAACCTTCGTCAATCTAGTATATCATATACTACGAACGCGCTTAAATCCAAATAAAAACCATCTAACTTCAAATAAAGATATATCGATTAATGCGTAGTAGTAATGGAACAGTACCTTAACGTGTCCGCGATATCATTGATAAGGGCGACGTTTAAGATTCACTTATTGTTCCCGATCGGTCCGGCTTTTAAGATGATGCCCGATAATACGAGCTGATGTTGACAAAAGACCTCGCGGCTGGCTAGCTCTTTGTCATAATTCAGGGGTCAGTTGTATCGAAGGACCATTGCTTTAAAACTTCCATACTCTGCTTATCCCTATAGTGATCGAATCAGAGAAAAATTTATGGATTATAGGCATTGATATACATAAACCCAAGATGCACACTTAACGACTCACAGCCGGCACACAAAAATGAGTGCATTATGCAGCCATTTCAAACAGTCTCGCGTCGCCTGCGTCCTTGTAATAGACAACTTTAAATCATTCAGGTAACGTTGAATTTGCAACTATGTAACTATGTATGTACATTAGGGAGTTTTTGCGGCCGGTTTTAAGCGCTACTTTAATCGAGTGTACTTATTACTGTGTGTCGTTGGTTTTTATATGTCAATGATTATAGGGAAGTATATTATATTAACGGATAGTTAGGGTTTTTTTTTTAACGAGGCTTCAGTACATCCTTGATGACTATGCCAGCCTCATAAAGTAACTCACTTGGGTTAATACATCATTAAGCTTGATTCTCACAATTAGAGATTAAGGAAACAAATTTATACAATACTCTAGCCACATCACATACAGGATCTCCCAATACAATATTCACCTCTCCAAGATCTCTCCAGGACTCTAAAAGCATTTTTTAGCGTAGTTCTTTAGTTCGGCCACATTCCCACAACATATGATAAAAATCATCCGTAGACTGGCAAACTTCACAAAGCGGAGATATTGTTTTTCCTATCATAAAAAGGTATTTATTATGAGCGACAGTTCCCATCTACGTTGTTATTTTATTCTAATTATTTCTCTGTAGTTACGATATACACACATTATAACTAGACACTGGCACAGTTTAAATTTACAGTGATATACAAGAAAAACGGCAAACGAGTTCGTGTCGCCACTAAGTTCGTTTATCTATCTATATCTTCTATACATAAAATAAGAAACTAAATCTGACGTGTCTGTATTGTTTAGATTTTTGTGAAAAAAATTGTTGCAGGTGTCTAGGAATTAGCCGGACCTCAGGGGATGGGCCGGGGGGCCCATCTCCTCATTGCACAGGTCCGGCGGACGAGGGGGGACAGCCGGTGTGTACCCAGTCTGTCCCTCTATAGGTAGGAGCCCGGCGGCTACCTTCCGCCGGGCGGACCGTGGGGGCGGCTCTACAAGGTTGATTAGCTTGAACGATCCCTTGCCGCCACAAAACGGTCTGTCGGTACACCGTGGGGTTTTAGTCTGTGCGAGTCGGACATAACCCACCCTCTCCCCCGGGAGGGTGGCGTATCCATAAGGGATTTCCCCAAGTTAAAAAAAAAGGTGCTCTTAAATGTAGATGTCGGAACACAGACACAGTTATATACGTCGGTAAGTGTCTTCTAAACTGACTTGGACAGTGTGATAGTAAAACTCGGAGAGCGTAAAACTGACTATTAAATTTAACGTTATACATGGTGAAAGGTTAATCATGTTGTGGTATATGATTTGGCTTAATTTTTACGATCGGCCGCCTGCCTGACAACAACCCTCCTTGGGATTATTTTGTTGTACCACTGCATATATGATTATTATTATATAGTTACGAAGTCTGATGGGCTCTTTTAGCCTTACAATTGTTCGTTTCGGTTAAAAACGAAGTTCTTGAAGATTGTGGTTTGCTTGTTATGTTGCCATTTTTATGTAATAGAACACTATCCAAATTTAGACAATTCCCGAGCACTGCATTTTCTGTTTTTTTTTTTAGGGTTCGTGGTTTCAGGGTATTCTCACTAACAGTAATACAATATTGGATATAATAAATCATTATAAAAATATAAAATAGGAAAACTATAATAGAAAAGTAAATGCAAGTAGTACCACCCATTCCCAGAAAACCGACGTTAAGTAACAGTGCTTGCATTGTTGCGTTTCGTTCGATTATTGTGAGCACCAGAGGCTCACCTCCGCTTCCCTTCCCCCTAACCCTTTCTCCTTTTTGTTTGAACGCATTAATCGATTACAAAGTAAAATTACCAGTAATATTTGAAATATTCCTTTATAAGGCTATTTATTGAGAGAAAAATATAGGCTATATTACGCTACGACTCTTAGAAGTCAATACAAAATATAGGTCGAAAAGTATGTTAAGCGAGGAGGTAACAAGTACAGGCACGGAGCGAGGGCGATTTAGCCGTGTAGCTATAATAAGCAAGCAATTCTAAGAAAAGCCGAACTGTGAATGCCTATTTTCGTCAAGGTACCAAACCTCGTGACACAGACGCAAGATAAGCTCTTGTTTTTCTTTAAGCTTACCTAAATTTTAGTGATTTAAAATTCTATAAATTAACCACGATTACAGTGAGTGGTCCATATTTTTATGACAAAAGTGAATATAAAGATATCATACGGAACCCAATTATACCGAAAAGTTTCACGTCCACAGCATCGCATCTTTGTCTTTGCCGCGACGCTATTACACTGTGACGCGATCATAATTCACTGGGTACCTTCATTTTTTTAACTAATCGCTTTAGTATCATGTCGTTTGTACAATGTTTTGTTTTGTTCTCTTATTTATATTCACGCCTATTATAATTTTGGGGTAGACAATAATATAAGAATTATTAAAAAGATGTGGTGTCGTGGGACACCAGGTAGGAACGAAGTTCTTTCGGCTAATGTAGAATCGACACAATTTGCAAAAAAAAAATGCAAGAAAGAAGGAGAAAGGTATTATACACTACTCGCTTGTGTATACGAGTGTCGCGCCTGCGCACGTCTCATTTAACGGTTTTATTCCACGGACTTTTTCTTACGGTTTTACTATCATATTTTTTTCAGTTCGGTCGCGCAGCAAAATCCCTATCTCCTCCAAGCCTGCCGTAAGGAACTTCGCTTCTGTATACGACTGTCGCGCCTGCGCACGTCTCATTTAACGGTTTTATTCCACGGACTTTTTCTTAAGGTTTTACTATCACATTTTTTTCAGTTCGGTCGCGCAGCAAAATCCCTATCTCCTCCAAGCCTGCCGTAAGGAACTTCGTTCCAATAAACGCAGTTTTTTTATTAGCTTCATATTTCAATGTAACTATTTATGTAATCTAACTTGTCTAACGCTATCGACTGATGGTGAAGAAAAATATTGTGAGAAATCTGAGCCTGCGAAATGTTCTTGTAGTAACAGTCGTATTTGGGAAAATATTGTATTGTTGATTTCTCGGAGTTTGAAATCGTCAATACGTCGTGTGCTGGCGTGTGATGCCTATACCTTCTTTCGGGAAGAGATGGCCGTGCAGTGGGCCTCTTAAAAATGATGACTTGTAGCTAGCCGGCGGCAGATTTAGAAAAACCCCTACCAAGACGCTATGGTTACATCACGATCTTCTCCTTCACCGAAAACTCCGATTCATTCGCAACAATTGGAACCTATGTCGATTTATAAATCGAACAAGCTTACCACCGAGACTGCTCCAGTTTTTCGTTAGTTTTTACGTATATTACCTTTTGATTTGGCACTTCGTAGCGTAGCCTTGCTTCCGTTTTGTAAAGCGTTCTCTCTATCGCACAGATAGACAAAGATTACGCTATGCGAAACCGAACTTATCTATCTCTGTCTTATTTCCAACGTGTCAAATAATAACTTAGGTATATTGATTATGCAGTTAAGTGAACAGCAAAATGCATCTTATAATATAACTTCTACTTAGCTTACGGTCCATTTTCAAAACTATTACATCTCGGTTTCACTTGGACGTTTTTTTTTTCGAACATCGACTTTATAAGGGGTGTAACGAAAAGATTCAATGTGACAATGCTTACTTTGTGGCACTTTGGTCCGACGATCAAACTACAAAGAAGCTTAAAAATGTACACTCTACTGTACAAAAATAAATTTCGAATCAATTTTTTTACTTACACCACCTTACAGTTATAGCATTATGGTTGAAATTCCATCGATTTTTTATTGAAATGTAATCGTCGCCGTGTTTGTAAGCGGTGGTTCACATAATAATGTTATTATTTGACTCTTTGAAACGTGTGGGCCGGTGATCATAGCCTATTCTGTTGGTAAAGAAGTAGGCATAAAGATTTTTTATTATAATCAAATAGAGTACGTACGAACATATCGATCATTCTTGAGTTCTGTATAATTTAAAATATATACCTGTAAATGTAACGCATTAAAAATATACACAATCTTCTCTGTACAGAAAATCAAAATAAAAAATTACTTTATTCAATTTAGGCCCTGGGAAGGCGCTTATGAAGGTCAAAGCTACCACCGGTTCAGAAGAACAATCCATTCATCGAGTAGAACTACCAAGAAACTCGATGTGGTTTATCTTTTCATGTTATATATTTTTATAAAACATAAATAGCTACACATTCGTCTTTAGTGGATGTACAGAGAGATGTCATTTCCACACGTCACCATCGTTCACATATTGTTCCACCCTATAACAGCCTTTAGACATTAAATCCCGCTTGACATGGTTCTTGAACTCACTATATAGCAAATCGGTAATTTGTTTTGGGACTTTGTTATAAAACCTAACACTATTACCAAAAAATCTGCTAAAGGCCTTAGCGAGCCTGAAGAATGGAATTACCTTTTTGTTACAGTGTCTAATATTTAAATTATGTTGGTATTTTACTAAATTCAACTTGTCTAAATGTTTGCGGGCATACATTAAATTATCTATACTTAATATTATAAAGAGGTAAAGTTTGTGAGTTTGTGAATTTATGAGTTTGTGACGTTGTAGTGAGTCATCTCAGGAACTACGGTTCCGACTTGAAAACTTCTTTCAGTGTTATATAGCTCATTTATCGAGGAAGGTTATAGGTTATATATCATCACGCTAAGACTAATAAGAGCGGAGTATCAATGAAGAATGTTTCAAACTCGAGATTTTTTCATGCAGCACACCCTTAGCAACATAGCTAAATAAATTCTTACATGAATTTATAAAAGGTTTGACAATTAACAAAACATTGTATCGAACCCTAAAACTTAAGTTACACTTAACAAATATTGTGTGTGGTTCAAAGTCAGATTAAAGCTATAACGTGTTTAAATATATCGAGATATTTATGTACGTCGGGCATTAATGAGAGATATAAAATCATTTACTCACGGCCGTTTTGATACTGTAGAATTTTCTATATTATGTAACTGTAATGTTGAAATAATTATAGGGAGTAGACCTAAATATCATATTCCAAACATACGGGCATTTTTATAGCTGTTTACAGTTACAAATTTTCAGGACAACCTTTATATAAACAACTGAGTCGGAGCATCCGATCAAGAAAAAAAAACTTCAAGATAAAACCATGTTTTTTATGTCAAAAGGCGGCAAACGAGCATGTGGGTCACCTGATGTTAAATGATCACCACCGTCAATAGTCACTAGCAACACCAGGGGAGTCGCAAGTGCGTTGCCAGCCTGTGTATGGGGGAGGGGTAGAGAAAGGAGAAAGGGGAAGGGAAAGGGGGAAAAGAGGTGGGCCTCCGGCGCTCTCACTGACCGAACGAAACGCAACAATGCAAGCACTGTTACTTCACATCAGTGTTCTGTGAGAGGGTGGTACTACCCCGGACGGGTCGACCCATTAATGCTGAACCTAGTAATACCATCTTCTAAACCTGGTATGGTGGTAGGGTTTTTTCTGAATCCGCCTGGCTAGCTACCACCCTAAAGTTGAAAACCTGTCGCTAACTTGACGTTGAAATTCGATGAAACGAAAAAGCGATGCTAAAAAGGGATAAACATATACATAATATATACATCTATAGGATTTTACGTACGAGAGAATAAGATAAAATACATTATACAGTGTTTCTTGTACTTGGGGTCTCTTCATTGTACTATGCACTACGTAATACTTGCTCTGGTTCTATCGTTATACGTATTTATGTGCGCCTGCATTTTGGGAAGGCTCGGTAAAAGACAATAACCAGAGCGGTGTATAATTTATATAGGTATTTTACGTTTTCTTTTAAGATTTCTGATTCTGATTTAACACGATTTTTTTTATTAAATTTCTTTTTCTGGTTTTTCCTTTTGTGTGGGTGTAAAATTACGAGACCAATGTCTTTCCTTTTTCTTTTATTGTCATACTATCCTGGGTTATATTCAAAACTCCACGTATCCAGCTCATCAGAACGCTAAAAATGAATTGATCAAATTGATCTGTGGTACATTATTATTTTTTCTTCTTTTTTCTTCGAACTGTCTTACGCTATTGGCCTGTCGGATCTTCACAGCTTTACCGGACTACAAGAAAAAAACATTACTTTTAAGGGATATGTCAATTATTAACACGACCGTAGCCGCTACTAATACCTAATCATAAATAAATAAAGATATAAAAAAAGACATTTCTGTATACAGTTGTTTTGATAATGAACATTTCTAGGTACTTCACGGTAAGAATAAAGAGATTCACGCACGTATCAGAGCGGCGTCGCTGCGTCTGGTCCATCGCTATTGGAATGCGGCCGTGGATGATCGGTCACGGATAAATTCCCGTTTGATTAAATTAACTATTAAAAAAAACGAATGTATTAACTGTTATGTATCTATCGACAATTCTACTTTAAGAGTACTTACATATTTGTACAATAACATAAACTAGTGGACGTCTAGTGGTTGAAATTCGACCATAATTCATTAGTACATTCAATAAGACCAAAAAGAATAATAATTATTTCAGTGGAAGATAAATTATTGATGAAATAAGTATAAATGTATATTCTGAATTTACATATGATATATTACACAGGTCTACAAATAAAAAATTTTGTTTGGTGCCGCTAATTTTATGTTATAATTTGGTTAAATAGTCCGCAAGACGTCGTGGTAAGCTGTCAAATTCGCGAAGCTACGTTCAGATTTGTACCGATCGATCATAACCTAAAAAAAATATTTTATTATACTGAATGTCATTATAATCAATTAATTTCTTTTTTAAAATAATAATATCGATATTTCGTCGTCGAGAAAGTGTTGTGTAAATAATCCAAATACATTTTGTTACATTTGTGGTGAATAAGTGGTAAAAAAGTTTAAAAAACCTATAATAGATGCAATAAATATAATAAATGTATTAAATTCTTTTTAATTTATTTACCCTTGTGAAATCTCAAAAACTACACGTAGTATTAAAAAAGTAAGTATCAATTTTTTATTAGAGTACCGAACGTATTTGAAATCAGTTTTACTTTTAGCGGCACCAAAATCATTGTAGGCCTGTGTTATATTATTATAAAATTAACATACAATTTGGCCATTTAATTTCAAAGGGCGTGTAATGTAGAGAACCTGTCATGTTAAAAATATTGAATGTAGGATGAAAAATGGTAATCGGAACGTAAGAGTAAAATGAAAGATAGCGAAACATCATTTTCATTTACATGTGTGTATATGTTGTGTGTCATTCAAGCAATAGTGTGAGTAATGTATATTTTAATTAATTTAACGTATTTCTAATGCATTTTACGTTTTAAAAATAGCTTCATGCACTCCTCCATATAAACTGTAATTATGCCAAATTTCACGGCCATCCGTTCCCGCAGTTCGCTTAAAAAGGGGTACAAAGTTTTCGCTTCACGTATTAATATATAGATAAGTTTTACATATTCACGTTTAGCTTTTTCAGACATGTCCCGGACCAGTGAGTCCTGGTTTGCGGGGATTTTGCTAACATATAATTTATAGGCACAATTTTGATCCACACGATCCTCTTTACATCTTCTTATATGCCTATACTATCTCAAGCTATTTTCGTTCATTTTGTCTGTGATTGCTTCAAATTTGATACTTCCAAGATATACGATATATTTGCTACTGGCTGTGCCCGCGATTCTGCCTGCATGGAACTTAGAGTAAAAAAACAGTGAATAGTAAAATCATCTAAATGTGTAAAGGGTGTGAAATAACATCTAAGGCTTGAGACACCCAAGCCAACCTCACCTGCACGTGGTGCACCCTGCTGAATAACGAACGAGGCAATAGCGAAAGCGGGGTGGTAGGATTCTACAGCCTGACTGGGTCGCAACCACCATGTATATGGCGAAAAAACCCGTCATAGGGACTCGCTTCTGCGGGTCGCGTTTCGGGATCAGCCTGTGCATATCCAGCTTTTCGCAGGCCGGCATGACAGCGGTGACCGGCGATGGATAGTATGTCACTCGGTGGTCGCCATTGTTTTTGGATTGTACTATGCTTACCATCCCGTACAGCGCAGTCACTTTGCCGAGCTAATATTAAAAAAAAACCATTTATTTATCCACTTTTCTCTCGTACTTAAGTCGCGTCGACATTAAAATTACAATAACTTTTGATAGAGTGAACCGATTTTAATGAAACTAATACTAAATTTTACTCGAGGATATGCTTTATGATTTTCATTTCTAAAATAATTGAAATATGTTTTATTACTTATTCCAAGACACCTTAAACAATTTTTTTCACAAAAATCTAAAAGTACAGATACGATAGATTTACATTCTTATTATATTTATATGGTAGTAGAGCCACGTTGAAACTATTACTGGTTTCAGCTTGAATGGGTCGGCTCGTCCGGGGTACTACCACCCTCTCATAGAAAACCCACGTGAAGTAACAGTGCTTGCATTGTTGCGTTTCGTTCGGTCAGTGAGAGCGCCGAAGGCCCACCTCTCCTCCTCTTCCTCCCCTAATCCCTTCCCCCCAAAGGGTGTCAACGCACTTGCGACTCCTCTGGTGTTGTTAGCGTCCATGGACGGTGGTGATCACTTAACAGCAGGTGACCCACCTGTTCGTTTGCCACTTATATATATTTTAACAAGTAGAGTCACATTTCACGCCCGCTTCAGCATTTCCATTTCCATGGAATGAACATTTTGTTCATAGGCCCTTTTGATTCTTCAGCATTATGTCACAACGGTTCACATTCTGTTATATACAGTTTTATAAATACAGCTATTTAACTTCAAACTGTGCATAGTGTCTTTTATTTTATTTAGAAAGTTTGTATAAGAAATTGGACGTTGTGTTGTGTGCTATTCTGTGGTCTTAATGTCGTAAGGTAAGTCGTGCCGCGGAACTGCGATACAAGTCACAGTTGATGTGCCACAAGCAATGACGTTAAAAGCTTTAGATACGCCATAAGCGCTTCGATAGCTCTCTAGCTTATATTTGATGGCTGCCCCGTCAATCCGCCCGTACCTAAAGTAATATAAAACTATTCCTTTTTCACCACCGATGTTGAAAATTTGCCATTTTACTTCCAATTTTGTCTAAGACACTGTGGCGTTACAATATTATTTTACGTATGTGTGCGTTGTCATGCCATTTGTTTGGTGAAAATATCATGTAGGTAACGTATTAAGAGCTTCTTAGCTATAATATCATTTGCCACAAGTCGTGCTCAGATCTGACTAGACTAGAAGCGATGATGCACACATTCTAAATCCTGCGTCTTCATGGGCCTCTGGATGCACCACCAAAGAAGTTCTAGGCTACCATAGAAGGCATCCCAGTTGGCATTTAGTCCAAGATAAAATATATTGGACTCATTTTGAATAGCCGATTGGACTTTGTAACCACAGGCAGCTAATCCTCCGCCTTATGGGTTCCACTTAAAAAAAATAAACAGAGTAATAAAAACGTGTATTATTATGTACACGTGCGAGAATTAAGATTTCTTTAAGTTATGGTCACGTTTTTATATACTTTATTCGATGCTTGAAATAAACTTTACCAAACAATTTTGGCCACGTGTTTTACACTGTTTACGAAATGTTCTTTAAACAACCATTCTCACTATCAACCTCTATACAGTTTGATATATACCCGACTGTATAATATTGAGTATATTGTCCAGTATAGGATTCGTAGATAGTTATGCATAACCAAACTTTATTATGATGATGTAACGGAAATCCCAACGGTAAAGGATTTTTCCCTCTCACATCGTATCTGAGGAAATTACAGTTCCAATAGACTTTCAAAATCAAAAACACTTCATTCAACTTAGGCCCTAAGAAGGCACTTATGAACGTTTAAACTACCACCGGTTCGGAAAACAACCCAGTCATCGAGAAGAACCAGCAAGAAACTCGATCTGGTTTATCGTTTTAACAAATATATATAATACTAGCGGACCTGGCGGACGTTGTCCTGCCTTGATAATAAAAAAAATCTTAAAAGTCAACCGCAACGCCACCTATCGGGTCCAATTGTGAATCTAAACCATTCTCGGATCCACTGGAACACGCACACAAAGTTTTATTAAAATCGGTCCAGCCGTTTAGGAGGAGTTCAGTGACATACACACGTACAGAAGAAATTTATATATAAAGATTTAGAATACATTAGGTACATGTCACAAACATTTTCTATGGATGCATAGAGATGAGTCAAATCAAGACATCAATCACCATCGTTCACATATTGGATACCTACTATGAATATTGAATATAACTTTACACGATTGTTTAAAAATGTAATTTATAATAATATTACCTGAATTAATAGATGGGAATCTAAAGGAATAGAGTAAGTGTCACAAACGCTCGACCTACCTACTCCTAAGAGTGAGATGAACATCACCAATACAAAAATAACTAACGTCAAAGACAAATCATGTTCTTCTTGCAAGATTATGAAGCATAAGAATCCTGGCATACCTCTAGAACGAAAGAACTGTTCATAAATAAACAACGTAATACAATAAATGGACATCTCGTGTCTCGGATGGACGCAATCGCGGAATTATGCGTGTAAATGCATATTTATGTGTCCTCCGCGTGGGAGTCATTGTGCTTGATGCGTGTGTAATTTTAACACATTCATATGTTTGTACATATATCTCGCTTGACATTATTTTATTTAAATTTATACTAGACTAGCTAATTCCCGCGACTTCGTCTACATCGTGTATCACCTCAATCTTTGTGTTATATCTCAAAGGGCAGCGTAATTAGGCAGCGTTTTCGACGAAAGCTCGCAGGCGGCTTGACTTTTCCCGACATTTCCAAATTATCGTTATATTTCAACCAATTTACAAATAATCTTGACAAATTCTATACCTAAATCTTTCTCGTGAATCGCTTTATCTATTAATGAAAACCGCATGAACTGCGTGATGCGATGAACTACGATGAACATGATAAACTGTATCACAAACAGACAGACAGACGCGGCGAAGGACTTTGTTTTTTAATATGTAGTGATAATCCTTGTTTTTACGCGCGGTTAGTTCTTAAATAACATTTCGGAATTGTTAATATTTTACGGAAGATTTCATAACGACGAAAGCTCGCAGGCGGCTTGACTTTTCCCGACATTTCCAAATTATCGTTATATTTCAACCAATTTACAAATAATCTTGACAAATTCTATACCTAAATCTTTCTCGTGAATCGCTTTATCTATTAATGAAAACCGCATGAACTGCGTGATGCGATGAACTACGATGAACATGATAAACTATATCACGAACAGACAGACAGACGCGGCAAAGGACTTTGTTTTTTAATATGTAGTGATAATCCTTGTTTTTACGCGTGGTTATTTCTTAAATAACATTTCGGAATTGTTAATATTTTACGGAAGATTTCATAAGCATGTTGTAGTCCGGTGAAGCTGTGAAGGCCCGTCAGGCTATTAGCGTAGTCAATTGGAAAAAAAATGTATGTTCTAGAAGCTACAAAAAGAATTTAGTGATTATAGAATTAAATATACTGAAATTAATTTTCATCTGGTAATCGATTTCATAGATCTATATTACAACACTTAAGTTAAACCGGATTTTAATAAGAAAAATGTGTAAACAGTATTAGGTTCAAACAAAATTGACACAAAAAAATCATCTGCATTCTATGACAATAAACAGCAATAATTTCAAATAAACATTTAACAATATGTTTCTACTTATAATTACAATTTAACAGTACATCATAAAGTACTAAAATATAATTGTAGAAAACAAAAGAATCTTTATTAAGACGAGCGAAGTAAATTGTAAATGCCAGATAACAATTGCTTTCATCTTCTTAAGATGTGTTTTAAAAAATATTGAAACTATGAATTTACAATTGGTATCACATTTTAACATGAAACTTATTTTGTATAAATCTTTTTTAATGCAATTTAAATTATTATTATATAAATAAAATAAGAATGTAAATGTAAAGTGTCTGTACTTTTAGATATCTTGTGAAAAAAAATTTTGCAGGTGTATTGGAATAACGAATTAAATACATTTCAATCGTTTTTAGAAATGTGCCTGTCTGTCTGTTTAATCAAACACGCATCACTGCTGAAATATTGCGTTTACGATAAAAACTCAGGAAATCATTAAGTAGTATCCTGGAGTAACATTTAGTCTAGGTTTCATTAAAATCTGTTTACTCTATCAAAAGTTATTGTAATTTTAATGACGACGCGACTTAAGTACGAGAGAAAAGTTGATACGTAAATGGACTTAATATATTAAGATGATTTTTAGTAAGATTTTTAATATAGTAAGATAATGAAATTGTGTTTTTTAGAAACACTACGAATTATGTAACATGATTATCTAATAAATATTCTAGTAATAAATAGTCTATATTCTAAAAATATACACAATGGTAACTGGTTTTATTTAATACAGCGAATCTTAGAATTTGTCTTACTTTATCTAATACTAGTAGCCTCTGTCCGCGACTTCGTTCGCGTGGAATAGTTACTTTAGGCTACTGCACGCAGCGGATGGTCTAAAGAGGGTTCGGCTGAGTACCTTAGTAGTCCGGTGAAGCTGTTAAGACCTTGCTTGGTCAATAGCGTAGTAAGTACGAAAAAAAAAGTCTAAAGCGAAAAAAAAACTCGATTTTGAAACATTCTTCATTAGTGCTCCGCTACTATTGGTCTTAGCGTGATGATAGCCTATAACCTTCCTCGATAAATGAGCTATATAACACTGGAAGAATAGTAGTTCCTGAGATTACCCCCTACAACGTCACAAACACACAAATTTTACCTCTTTATAATATTAGTATAGATTGAACTCATTAGCGAAAGAGATTGTTATATAGATTATGTTAATCATCATCATTTAATAATAAGTTAAATATTGTGCTTTATTTTTTAAATTTAAAATAAAATAACTTTACAAATGCGCACAAGGCCATGCTTATAACTCTCCTATTTATTATTTGCGTATTTTTTTTATGTTCGCTGCAGGACACTTTAGCCTGCATTGTTTTATTGTTACCACAAAAGTTACCAATCTTTTGTGGTATCTTTACACCATAAGATAATTTCTAAAATAACACAAAACCGATACATAATAGAGACAAGGAAACATTTTTGGGTCCGAATACAGCTCCCGGGGTGACCCGCATGAAAATAGTTCGCCGCAAACCTAATCACTGTAAATAAGCAGAAGTCATTCTTTTGTACAATACAATAATAAATTGTACATTTACTTTTGTATACAACAATAAGCACAATGATATGTGTCCCGGAATATTTCGAAAACAATTGCTTAAAGCCCCCCCATCGATCGCAATTCGTAATGACGAGAAAGGTGTAGCGAAAACTTGTAAATCTATATGACAGCAGATCTAACCTCCATTGCATTTTAAACCTAGTGTGTATTTATTAAAGCATATAATGGAATGTAAACGAACGTTTAGTTTCTTGCAAATCAAAAATTATCAATGCAGTTTCGATGACAAGAGTAAGTCCAAAATGCAACCAATATGGACGGTCTCAAAGCTGAAATTCCAACAGCGGGAATCATTCCCGTTAAGGTTTATTGTATTTATTTTATTTCTCTCACTTGTAAAGGATCATTACAGTGTATTGTTGTACAATTTCACGCGTTTGGAGACACTGAGGCCGTTTTTGTGGTGTATTTTGCGGAAATTTGAATATCGCCGAGGAAAGGCTTGCATGAATAAGTGTGGACTTCCTTTGTCGTATTTTTTTATGCAATTTAGTTCGAATTGTTAACAAAGTACACAACTCTATAATAAATAAAATCCTATATTATATCTGCTTCGAATATATTTACTATTAGATTGCAGTGCATAGTTTTTTATACTTATTATAATGATGTTTTGATTGAATTTACTTAAATTTGCAAATTAAAAAGAGATGATAATTGATAAAATGAAGCACTTCCTTTTTTATACTTCATCTACATCTGAATCTCCCTTATTATTACAAAGTGATATGGATAAAATGGTAATAGGTCACCAAGAGTTTTTATAAGATCGGAAACCTAATAATATTCAGCGTCCATGTAAATACTGCCATTTAGTTATACTTATTAAATGCATATAGAAAAGGTATGTTTGCTTAATAATTTAAATCGAGAAAAGAAGAAAATGACAGAAATTCTAATTACACGCGGACGTCTTTTACAACGCGCAGCGTTTGGTACGGGTTCGAATTTTGTGGCGGATACCACTAACGGACTGGGATTTTCGCGGCTTTCAAATTCAAAGTAACTAATCGTAAGTGATTTTACGTACGCCCAGATAGAAGGCATCTCTAAGTCCCTATGTAGATCAACTCTCCGGACGTACCACGGGGCACCGGTCACTTTACGTAAAACGCGGTTTAGAAAACTTGCAACTTATGAAAATTATCTTTCGACATCTGCGCAAAAACGGGACTGATATATGTCATCACGGGACGGATATACGTCTTATACAAAGTGAGCTTGTGTCTGAGGGAGATAGTTTCTTAGGTAGGTAATAGTGTTAGGTTTTACAATAAAGTCCCAAAATATATTACCGATTTGCCGGACTGTAAATTTAAGCGCCATGTCAAGCAGGTTTTAGTGTCGAAAGGCTATTATAGAATGGATCAATATGTGAACGATGGTGACGTCTGGAATTGACTCCTCTCTGTGCATCTACTAAAAACAGTATTGTAACGTATAATGTATTCGAAATATATATATGTTAAAAATATGTACCCGATCGAGTTTCTTACCGGTTCTTCTCGATGACTGGGTTGCTTTCCGAACCGGTGGTAGTTTTGACGTTCATAAGCTCCTTATTAGGGCCTAAACTGAGTAATGTATTTTGGATTAGATTTGATAAGCGCATGCCCAAAAAAGTTCTGTGAGGCTATAAAGGCTCGTCATGCCAGCAGCGTATAGTTAGTTGCAAAAAAAACTACTGAAATTGATTTTCAACAATAATATAGCAAAACTCATTAAACATTATGCCAAATCTATAATATCAAATTTTATTATTGACAAAGTAAGAATATATATTATCAAGTATCATTTGATTATAAAATATTGCAAATGACAAATTGAAGCGATTTTGAAATGAAACTTCTAATGCGACTTCCAACAAGGTTGCGTTAAACCTTTAACGCTCTTGGGAAGTGGGAATAGAAAGTGACGGAGCGAGAAAAATAATCAAACATCGTATCTTACTTCAGTTATCATAATCTCATTGTAAATTGGATTTGGATATTTCTCCACTCGAAAATAATAACTAAAAGATGCGATCAATTGTGAATTGTAAGAAATGTTAATAAAGTTAAAGTCTTAAAGAAACAATATGATTTCACTAAAAATCAATTTCTACCCCTTCCTATTTTCATTTCCATGTTACGAAGTTTCACTTCTTCCACGCGGAAGGACTCCACGCACTATTTTTTTTTCTTATACTTTATAGCTTTTAGCACTTAATCATACTCTCATTTTATGTTATATGATGTGGTATAAGATGGTCAACACGCTAAACCTAGAGAGAGACTGGCTCGTAAGTGTAGCTGCTTGAATACACCAACATGTACTTCACGACAGATTTTCAACTTAAGGGTGGTAGCTAGCTAGACGGACTTAGAAGAAACCCTATCACCATGCTATGGTTTCATCACTTTGCTATATGCCCACCTCCCCTCCCCTCTCCTCTGTCCTGTCCCTTTTTCTTTACGGGGGGAAAATCCTACATGGATACCCTCACGCCGTCGGGGGCAGCGTGAGGGTTATGTCAGACTCCTACTGACTAAAAACCCCCGGTGTACCTCTGCCGCTATAGTCGAGGCGGCACGAGATCTCTAAAGATTTCATCGTGCCGCCCCAGCGGTAGGCCCAGCAGCGAAAGCGCCGCCGCCGGGCCCTGTCCTGTTAGGAGACAGCCGGGTACACACCGACCGTCTCCTCCGTCTGCCGAACCTGTGCAATGGGAAGATGGGCCGTCTGTCCGTCCTCACCCTCCTCTAACACTTCCCCACAAAGGGTGGCAACGCACTTGCGACTCGCCTGGTGTTGTTAGTGTCCATGGACGTTGGTGATCACTTGACATCATGTGAGCCACATATTGGTTTGCAACCTTTGACATAAACAAAAAAAATCCTTCACCGGAAGCTTCGAGTCAGTTGCAAGGGGCCTACGTCAATCGATTTTTTTCGGACTGACTACGCTATTGACCAAGCAAGGTTTTAACAGCTGCACCGGACTACTAAGGCGAGCGCTTAAGGCTCTCAGTCGATTTTATTTTGACAACTAGCTCAAGGGTGCACGGCACACCTCGGCTTTGGCTGTTAAGTAGTCCCGAATACGCTATCAACTATAGTCATCGCTTGTCTATAAACAAAAACAAAGTTGAATTTCAATACTACTCACAAAACAAACTAAACTCTCTCACAATAAAAAAAGTAGAAATCTACATTCGACAATGAGATTTAACAAGCACCCGTAAAATATCGGCTACAAAACCGACCTTCCTGGCAACGACCAATTTAACCAGAACTTCGCCTCACCTAAACACCTCATACATGTTATTCCAAGACCTTTCGAATATCCTCGCCTCCTGCGTGTCATTTTAATATGGCCGTTTGAAATGCTTACATTATTTACATGGGTCTGGTGAGGTTTTTCGTACAATCGATAACGGCCGATTCGAATTGAAAATATGGGACGTCTCTTGGGAAAATTCTTCGTGAGGGCGACAAAGATGTTCGCTTATGGGATAAAAATTTAGATTATTTAATACTTATGCGTCGGTAACGTTCGGTAATGGGCCGAAAGCGTAAACTGCGTCGATATAAAATTATAATTCTGGTAATACTCATTCAAAGTTAGACGTAAGTAGAAATAATTGACTATAAAATTCACACACTTTTCATTGACCGCACTTTACGAGCGAGTATTACGTAAACAGATTTTTTTTTTATTTCTGACCGCCCCCTGACCCCGTGACTAGACTCGTTGATTCAGGGATCGCAGTTAATAAGTCTAGAAATAAGACATTTATAGTATATAGAGTAATTAACTTATAGTGGTTCGCTACTAGGTCGACAGTAGCCCAATGGATAAGACTGCGCGCCTCATATATCAGACCTACACATCCAGATCTCGATGACACATTACACACTTATCGATAATGACAGTAATGAGCTTTTTTATATTATAGGTGGCAAACGAACAGGTGGGTCACCTGATGTTAAGTGATGACCACCGTCCATAGACACTTACAAAACCAGGCGAGTCGCAAGTGCGTTGTCAGCCTGAGTTTGGGTGAGAGGGGAGTGGGGGAGTGGGGAAGTGGGGGACGGGGAGGGGGGAGGGGGAGAACGGTGAAGGGGAGAGGAGGGGCGTATCCGGCGCTCTCACTGACCAAACGAAACGCAACAATGCAAGCACTGTTACTTCACGTCGGTTTTCTGTGAGAGGGTGGTAGTACCCCGGGCGAGTCGGCCCATTCATGCTGAAGACAGTAAGTAATAGCTTCAGCGTGGCTCTACCACCTACAGGCTAGAAGAGATGTTATATTTTAATCATAATCCTGTGTTATTTGACTTTAAATTTTGTAATATTGGTGGTGTTTAACGTGATATAGTTCGGTTTGTGCAAAAGTGAAGCGGATGGGAAATTATTGTTTAATTAATTAAACTGAGAATTGATTAAATTTCATAATATGTAATTTTATATTTTTAACCTGGTTTTCACATCTATTGGCACTCCGATCAGTAATTATATGCAACTTACTAACACTTGAGATATCCAAGCTAACCTCACCTGCACGTGGTGCACCCTGCTGAATAACGAACGAGGTAATGGCGAAAGCGGGGTGGTAGGGTTTTACAGCCTGGCTGGGTCACAACCACCATGTATACGGTGAAAAAGCCCGTTACAGTAATCCGCTTCTGCGGGTCGCGTTTCGGGATCAGCCTGTGCATATCCAGCTTTTTGCAGGCCGGCATGACAGCGGCGACCAGCGAGGATAGTGTGTCACTCGGTGGTCACCACTGTTTTTGGACTGTACTGTGCTTACCATCAGGCATGGTGAAGTCGTTTTGCAGTGATACTATAGAAAAAAAATCAAACATATAATGGGCTGCACAATCTCTATACAAAATATCAATATTAGATGGGCCGCTATACTAAGCGTTGCTTGTTTGATGCAAAACCACAAGTTTATCTTCTGTCTAAAAATACCGTGAAACAGGCCCAAAGAAGCGTTTACATTAATAATCAGAAATAATTTCTGTATATCATTAAATGTATCCGTTTCTAAAGCCCAAATAACTTAATTCAAGTAAGAATTTCATTATAGCAATATCTATATGTTGTCGTCGTGATATAGGGATTAAGTTTTCCAGATGTTTCGATTTACAAACAGCAATGAGTTTTGGATTATCATCCTGTATATAAGAATATAACAAAGTTTATATAAGTCTGTTACGTGGTCGCCGACAATCGAACGCCAATATTGGTACAAAAAAATATATTTCACATCACCGTCGTGACCTTTCCACGAATAGAAATTTACATTCGGCCCAATATGGTGGTCATTTACGTTAATGTCGCCATGTTTGATACTATTAATATGAATAAATGTCGCAAGAATTTGTAAACTTTGTATAGACATATACTAAAATAATTAAAGTGTTTTCTAACTAATTATATAGGCACGAGAAAATGCAATGTAATCGTAACATTAATCTATGATGAATCAATTACCAAGTGATCTCCTATATTTAGTTTTATTTAAGCTATCGAGGACGTGAAAATATTTTTTTTAATCACAAGCTTAGGTGGAGTAGATGTTAGTGATGATCAACAGTCTATATAGTTAACTTTTGTTAGTTAGTTAGTTTGTTTGTTCAATTCACAATCTTTTGTAGTTTTTTTTACAAAAAAATGCCTTAAAGACATAAAACAACACATTGTTCGTGATTTTTATCATTTTTACTTCCCAAATTTATTGAGAAAAACTTATGTTATGTAGCACGATTCGAATGAAAGCGTTGATAACTGATTTCACAAAATTTCATCAAAATCGGTCCAGCCGTTTAGGAGGAGTTCAGTGACATACTGTACATACGTACAGAATAAATTTATATATAAAATATATATATTGATTTATGGAAATACGGCATCAAAATAAATGACCATACTGTAACTGCGAAGATTTTCAAGCAGATTTTTGATAGAATCAACATAAGGCCCCGGCGGAGCGGTGTCGATAATGTTTCCCCTCTTTAACAGACCGCGTTTCAATAAGAAAAAATACAGTTCGACCAAAGTTCGCATTCAATTCCACTAAGTTATAGATTGTTATTTCGGAAAGGCGTTCGTCGGTAGGTCACCAATTCTATTTACTTTCCTTTATAACGGAATAAATTAAATCTATTCTATGAATTATTACTGTGCTAATACCATAAGCCTCGATGGAGTCATTATGTAAGAGTCCCACTGCATAACCATAGGCCTCTTCACGAACGAAGATATGGGCATAATAACCACGTCAGCCCACAACGTATTGACGATTTCAAACTCTGAGAAATCCACAGTTCTATATTTTCTCACATCCGTGGTTCTACAAGAACATTTCTCAGATTCAGATTTCCTCAGGATGTTTTGCCTTCAACCATAGTCTTACCACTTTAAATTAGTAAATATACACGAATGGTGATGCATAATGCGAACTACACATTGCAAGTATGGCTTTATGATCATGGAATATTCTATAGGTTCTAACGTTTCACTACAATCTTACCTCATAACTTAGTGTACGGTCCAAGTTTGTAAGTACGCTAAACATAAAGTTTCTTTGCGACGGGTGTTCAAATTGAGGGATGCAAGTAGTTAGGCAGTTAGGAAAAACCTATGCTATGCTACTTGCGGCCATTCAAGTATTATTAAAGGGGGTGGGGGGGGGGGTCTCTGATTTGCTTATTTTTGATGACATAAAGGACGCGGGGATCTGAATGTTTAGATTTGATATGTGAGACGCGCAGTATTATCCACTGGGTTACCATCGCCCTAGTAGTGTACCACTACAAGTTAATTCCTGTATAGACTATATATTCCTTGTTTTTAGACTTGTCAATTGCTATCCATGAATCAGTAAGAAAACCAGATCAAAAAACGTGTATAAATATGTAGTTAGTTAATAATAAGGGGAAAGGGTAAAAAGCGTCGCTTACACCATGAAGAAATTAACTGTTTATTTTTTTTATTTTTTAAATACTTATTACAATATATTTTTTTCATATATATATTGTTTTATACATATAACGTACTAGCGGGCCCGGCAGACGCTGTCCCGAAAAATCCTTGACAAATTGTATACCAAAACCTTCCACATGAATCACTTTATCCGCTGGTGAAAACCGTATGAAAATCCGTTCAGTAGTTTTTGAGTTTATCGCGAATAGACAGACAGACAGACGCGGTAGGGGACTTTTTTTATACTATGTAATGATGTATGTTATTTATTTAAACTTTTATTAATAATTTGATAATAAAATAAAATAAAAAATAATAAAATAAAAATAAAATAATTTTATTAATAAAAATTTTTTTTCTTATATTCACGTCAAAGAAATAATCTCTATTTTGGGATTGATTTGCTTATTTTTGATGAAATTGGGTTTGGGATTGGGTCTGCTTGCATTGTTGCGTTTCGTTCGGTCAGTGAGAGCGCCGGAGGCCCACCTCCTTTCCCTGCCCCTCCCCCATACACAGGCTGGCATCGCACTTGCGACTCCCCTGGTGTTGCTAGTGTCCTTGGACGGTGGTGATCACTTAACATCAGGTGACCCACCTGTTCGTTGGCCACCTTATGACATAAAAAAAATACTAAAAATATTTCGAATGTGTGTTAAAGTTGATTTTCACCCAAAATATCTCCCAATAAATAAATCTCATGATTACATGCCGTAGCGATATTGTTTCACAACCCCATCGCCTGCCCCTGTGTTATTTTAAAATTTATTTACGAAAGGGTTGCCTGATGCACTCGTAAAAATTACCTTTTATTGTCTGTAACGACGTCTCAGCCTACGTGATAACAATGTCTTTGGTTATAATTCATTTTTATTAAAAAGGTAATGTGAAAACCCAGTCCCAGTTGCGCTGCTCTAGTACCATGTGAGTGTAATGAACGAGGTCTTTAAGAATTGGTTCTTTAAGCTCCACTCGCGTGTGTATGTGAGGATTCGAAGTCAAGTGCGTATTGTTATGAAATTTTATGTCCCGCTAAAGGTTGAGACAATTTTACTATAAACAAAACCGGTATTTTTTTTTTAATTTTATTTAAAAGGCTATGATTTAGTGTAATGGGAATGCTTTCTAGTGACATCTAAATGGTGGCGGTTAGACAATGGAATGGTCGTAAATTTAATTTGAAAATAGAATATTTTATTATTGTATCGAATTAATAATAGTTATAAAGATTTTGTTTTTTTTTTAAATACCGTGTAATCGTTGTCTCATGTCAATTGGTATTTTAATTTGAAAATGGAATATTTTATTATCATATATATTAATACGTGAAGCCTAAACTTTGTATCCCTTTTTAACGGAATTGGGCGAACGGATGAACGTGAAATTTGGCATAGTTAAAGTTTGTATGGAGGAGAAGTGCAGAAAGCTATTTATTTTATATAAAATGCATTAGAAGTACATTAAATTGATTAAAATATGCGTTACTCACACTACTGCTTTAATTTTACACAACATATACACACATATAAATAAAAAATACATTTTGACATTTGTCAATAAAGGACTTCAAAAAAGGTTATGAAGGAGGTTGCTATGCTCGACTGTATGTATTTTTTAGTCTTGCGTACCAATTACCCTTTTTCATTCTAAATTCAACAATGATATTATAACATACAACTATTATTATAATATTTATCCCTTTAAAAAATCAATGAACTATGGTCGAATGTCGACCACTGGGCGCCCACTAATTGAATTAATTTCATAATAGCAATACATGTTTCATTTTTTTTTAAATAACCTATAGTAATTTTCTTGTGAATTTCGGTATTTTATACGGTAGTGGGTTACTTATAGGGTCTGTTTTATACCTATACGTCAGAGAAAATGATTCGGAAAAATCACAGATCCTAATGAGCACAATCCTAAGATTAAGTTTCCAAGGACTGAGTTGGAAAACCTTACGTTCGATTATATGTAGGTAACTACTACGTGCTGAAGACATAGGTGAGCTGATAATTATGAAAAAATAATTGGAAAAAGAAAATAGGATTTTTTTTACACTTTATGGTGGGCGTTTGACCACTGTCTAATATCATGTAAAATGACCACCACGTCGGTCTAAAATGGTAAACACGCTAAACCTGGAGGGAGACTGGCTCCGACTCAGTTGCAAGGATTCGAAACTATCAACATCGACGCGATATCCGACACGCTAAAAACTAAACCAACATCGCTTAAAGTGCACATTTTATTTATATATAGTACTTAAGTGACCATAGCGTAAGATAAAAGACATCACAGGTACATAAAGAATCTTTTTGTAGGTGGTAGAGCTACGCTGAAGCTAGTAATGGACGAATGGGTTGGCTCGCCCGGGGTAGTACCACCCTCTCACAGAAAACCGACGTGAAGTAACAGTGCTTGCATTGTTGCGTTTCGTTCGGTCAGTGAGAGCGCTGCAGGCCCACCTCCCCTCCCCTTCCCGTACTCCCCCTCACCCCCGAGACAGGTTGGCAACGCACTTGTGACTCCCCTGGTGTTGCAAGTGTCTATGGACGGTGGTGATCACTTAACATCAGGTGACCCACCTGTCCGTTTGCCTCCTATTACATATAAAAAAAAACAAATAAATAGTAATCTTAAAGGAAGACGAAAATAAGTAAAAAGAGCGGTAACGTTTTTAAGCATTTCATGATTCCTTTTGTGGGAACATCTTGAAGCATTTATCAAATTTAGACTTATAGTTTAATCTACAACAAAGTTATAGGGGGTCGAAAATGGCCTGGATTGCTTCAAGAAAAGAATAGTACAGCCGTACGCTTTTTTGCTCGACTTGGCGGGGGCATTGCCTTGTCCCCAGATATCTCATAGAAAACCGACGTGAAGTAGTAGTGCCTGCATTGTTCCCCAAAGCCGAGGTGTGCCGCGCACCCTTGAGCTAGTTGTCCAAATAAAATCGGCTAAGTACCTTAAGCGGTCGCCATAGTAGTCCGGTGAAGCTGTTAAGACCTTGCTGGGTCAATAGCGTAATTAGTTCGAAAAAAAAAAAAAACTGCATTGTTGCGTTTCGTTCGGTCAGTGAGGGCGCCGAAGGCTCACCTCACCTCTCTCCTCTCCCTTCCTCCCTACTCCCCATACTGCTCCCCCTCACTCTCCCATCAAATACATGCTGGAATCGTACTTGCGTCTCCCCTGGTGTTGCTTGTGTTAATGTCTATTCGTTTTCCTATGATAAAAAAGATATAACTAGCTGTTCCTGCGACTTCGTCCGCGTGAAGCCTAATATAAAAAAACAGTGATTAATAAAATCACCTGAATGTATTAAGTCCATTTACTTATCTATTTTTCTCTCGTACTTAAGTCGCGTCCTCATTAAAATTACAATAACTTTTGCTAGAGTGAACCGAATTTTAATGAACCCGAGAATAAATGCTACTCGAGCATTTATGATTTTCTTGATGAGGTTTTATCATGGACGCAGTAGTTTTGCAGTGATGCGTGTTCAAATAAACAGACAGTCAGACTTTTAAAAAAATGATTTAAATGTATTCTATTACTTATTCCAAGACACCCACCCGCAACAATTTTTTTCACGACACGTTCGATTTAAATTCTTATTATATGTACGTATGTATGTATAGAATAGATATACAAGATGATATATCACGCAAGATAACAATAATATAACAATTAAATTACTTTTGGTAACTGTTTATAAATCAACCAATTATTTCAATTCAATAAAAACACGCTCTCGCAGCGCAACAAGAGAAACCGAATCGGGATTCAACCCTAAACATTAGGGTTGCCGCTGATTGGGTGCGTACACAACAGTTTTGTCGAGTACCCCAAATTAATATTTGAGAACAAAATCCATTAGCGAATGATGCTTTTTTGTAATCATTGTTTAGGGTTGTCCCATAATTTACGCGCGAAACACGATTGAAGTCGTTTCTAAGTGACGGGGCGGCGAATGTACTATGACGATTCGGTTACTAAAGGGTTAAACATAGTGTCGTATTGTAAACGCATTATGGTTTAAATTTGATAAGATTTTCGATTGCAATTGGTAATCGTAATTTGGTATTATCGCGCTTTCTTGTCACCTCTATGATTCATAGTACCAATTGTATATGTCGGAGCGTGTAAAAAGAATATTTCAATCGTTTTAATACCCTATGTTAACTTTAATTTGGTATTGTTATGTTGGTTGCATTTACAGCAAAAGTTTATGGGTGATTGTCTATCTTGTCATTTGTTGTCTATGACTTTGACGATCTTCCAAATACAATCAGGAACTAAAATGTTTACACAGATTTTATAATATATTATTTCTTTGTGTATATTTATTTTTGTCATCGTTTTCTTTGTAACGAAATAAAAGGCAATCTGTAATAGACCTAGCAACGCTTGCGACTTCGTCCGCGTTAAACTGCAATGTGAATATCTATAACCATAAAATCTACATCACTCGGGAATAATATGGATTTGCAATGAGAGAATTTCGAAATTCAATCCATATTCCCAGAGAAATTTGACAAACAAACAATATCTCTATAAAAATAGTATAGAAGGCTGACAATATAGTATTAACCAAAATCGCACCTAAATAATAAGTTGAAAATAATATTATAGAAATAAAAAAAAATTGAGACAGAGTTTTTAATTTATATTAAATTAATTTTTCACTTTGATATTAATACAAATATCACATTAATCAAAAACTACAAAACATTACAGACATGTGACATTGAAAAAATTAAAAATTTTACATATATAATTTATTCTGTCATTTAAATTTATATCAATTAATATTGACAAATTCAGTAAACACATTCATGTCTTGTATAATACTAGATATGCCCATGGATCGGCACGCGTCTTTTTTATTGTTTGTTACTTTTTAACCGACTTCAAAAAAAGGAGGAGGTTATCAATTCGACTGTATTTTTTTTTATGTTTGTTACCTCATAACTTTGGACTGGGTGAACCGATTTTGATTATTCTTTTTTTATTGAAGTTTCACCGACTTCCAGTACATAGGTAGCACACATATTCATATGTTTTATTTAATTTGGTTAATTTGATAAACTATTTATTTTCCGCTTGTTAGTGCCTTATGGGTTTTTGATTGGTATTGAAGTCGGTTAATACTTTTTTTGAAAATTTACTTTATATTATATACTAACTGACGCGTGCAACTTCGTCTGCACCAAATTGGTTATTACCGGTTTCAATTGTATTTTTAAACGCAAATAACCTTAAAAAACCTAAAACCCGATTGCAGCGACATCTAGCACTTCCAATTGTGAATCCAAACTATCCAGGGACTTACTCAAACATATACCCAGTTGGTATGTGAGAAATCTTTTAAAATAAGCCTAGAACCTGTAAAGTGTCCAATGAAGATTAAAACTAACTTACATATATTGCCGATAAATGCCTTTCCAGTACCCTTTGTACCATCATCACTTAACATAATGTAAAAATTAAACTTTATCTACATTAAATTTCCATTTTGTTTTAGAAAAATTTGTAAAGTATACGAGAAATCTGCGTTCAATCTTAATTTTGTCAAATTTATACTTATATTATATTTTTGACATATAAACCACCTCTTTCACTGAGATACTGAACTTTGGATAATATACCTTTCTAACAGTGAACCAATTTTTAAAATCGGATCAGTACTACCAAAGATTCCTCGAAAACAAAACTTTACCTCTCTTCATAAAATTAATATAAATACAACATAGTATGGTAACTGCAAACACCTCAACTGATTATTTTAATCGTAGATTCATAAACCGGAACCTAAGTGCTTCAAACTCAACAATATTTAGAAAACTAATTTTATCAAATATCGAAACAGCACACGTACTGATAGAACTCTAATTGAGATTCATTTTCTACAATGCAATGTAACTATTATCTAGGTTTATGTTTTAGGAAAAAATCTTGTCACCTTTGTTTAGCAAACATTTTTTATACAATAAAATAAATGTAACAACATATAAGTGACAGTTTCGTATACACAAATGTGGTTGATAATTACGCATAGAAACGTCATGTAGCCGTAGCTCAGTTATAACGTACTGGACTTTATATGGTCCGACGGAGTCGACGGTTTGGAACACAGCGATCAGTTTTTTTGGTATTTTTTTTAAGTAGCATGGGGAAATATAGCTTAAACTTTTAGATAATCTGTCTGCTATATATAGCGCAAAGAAAATTTACCAAAATCCGTCAAGAATTTGATTAACTACACAACTTTGACTTTCGTCCGTTATCCTGGAAAATCCCTTGCATTTTATGAGATAAAAAGTCGTCAAATTCGGTTCAGTACTTTCAAAGATGCGTGTTCAGACAGACAGACAGACAAAAATTTTAAAAGGGTTATTTTTTACTTCTATATCGATAACAAAGTATTTAATGTACAGATTTGGCTTTGTTACAGTTTTATTATAGTATAGATTACTAGCCGTTGCCCGTGACTTCGTCTGCGGCTCTATTTAATAAAAATTTCTTCCTATAACATGAAATATCTACCAGTGAAAGTGCCGTCAAAATCGGTCCAAGTGTTTTGCCAGAACAAACAGACTGACAACAATGTTTTTTTAATTTTTATATTTAAATAATGGTGTTATATCGACATTACAGACTTTTACTTCAGTATTGTTATTGTTAATGTATCTGGATAATATATAATGAAGTTAACACAAAATGGGTATTTTGTAAATACTCTCCAAATACTTCTACCATATGCACAATTTCAGAATATGCAAATTTTCAGGATGATTGGATGAAATGTACAAAAGTTGATAAGTTTGATTGAAGTCGGCGTTACTCTACGGAAAATTCATCATTAAATATTACCTGTTTCAGATTTAAATTTTTCAGGTACACCTCACGCTATTACAATCAAGCGTTTTTTGGTGTAATGAGAAGTGGTAGCGGCCAATCAATTCCAGGGGGAAGTGCAAAATAACGTCCACTAATATTTAATGTTGATATAGTCCAGCACCGCCTAGCGGTGCGTAAAAAAACTAGCCTTTACAAGCGCCTTAGTCGCTTTAATGTAAATTTGATATAGCTCTCGACAGTACTTTTTACTTTTTTCTAGATGATAGGTACCCTATGTCCATTTTTATACCTCTGACAACGAAATTACACAATTTCATTATGATCGCTTGAGTAGTTGAGGCGTGATACATTACAAATACAAACTCAAATTCGCATGTATAATTTCTCATTAGTTAGTATGGATATCAGAAAAATCTTTTCCGTGAAAAACTCTTGAATCGAACCAAAGACACCATACCTTAGATTGATTAACAAACATTTTTGAAAGCGTTACAAACAAAAACTCACAATCGCATTTATAATTTCGCATTAGTTAGTATGGATATCAGAAAAATCTTTTCCATGAAAAACGCTAGAATCAAACCAAAGACACCATACCTTAGATTGATTAACAAACATTTTTGAAAGCGTTACAAACAAAAACTCACAATCGCATTTATAATTTCGCATTAGTTAGTATGGATATCAGAAAAATCTTTTCCATGAAAAACGCTAGAATCAAACCAAAGACACCATACCTTAGATGGATTAACAAACATTTTTGAAAGCGTTACAAACAAAAACTCACAATCGCATTTATAATTTCGCATTAGTTAGTATGGATATCAGAAAAATCTTTTCCATGAAAAACGCTAGAATCAAACCAAAGACACCATACCTTAGATGGATTAACAAACATTTTTGAAAGCGTTACAAACAAAAACTCACAATCGCATTTATAATTTCGCATTAGTTAGTATGGATATCAGAAAAATCTTTTCCATGAAAAACGCTAGAATCAAACCAAAGACACCATACCTTAGATGGATTAACAAACATTCTTGAAAGCGTTACAAACAAAAACTCACATTCGCATTTATAATTTCGCATTAGTTAGTATGGATATCATAAAAGTCTACCCCATGAGAAAACATATGAATCAGACCAAAGGCATATGATGGACTGGCAAACCTTTTTATGTATGTTGACAAATTCCAAATTTTTACAGAATTCTTTAAAACAAAATTAACAGTAACAAAAGCTCCACCGGCGATTTGCAAACATCGACGAATTATTGTTCCGTAAAAACATCAGCTGTGTACATCGCGCAACAATAACGTAATGCCCCATTCTGTATTCATGTTGGATAATCCACACAATATACCGTGTGTGTGCGACGATCAAAATAACTATAAAAATACAATAAGCAGCTTATCCTTGTACCCTTAATGTGTGCGAGTTGAAAAGAGAGGGATAGAGTACTGAAAACGAGAGAGATACAAAATAAAGGACGATCGTATTCAGATTTTGACTCAATAATTTGTTCGGTCACGGCTTTTGATGGTACACTCAGAAAAGTTATTTGGAATAGGTAATTCTTTTTTAAATTTAGTATAGCAAAAGTACTCTGTACTTGGCGGTAAGTAGGGTCCAGTGATAAGGGCATGAGGTTCGATCCAATCTGATATCAAATGGGATTCCTCGAAGAAAGTTACTTTCTCGGATTTTGAAACAGTAAGGTAAGCTATCGGTGAAAAAAAACACCGTGATGAAATCATAGTATGCTGCTAGGGCTTTGCTAAGCCTGCATGATTGCCTACCACTTTGAAGTTGAAAATTTGTCATATATATGTTCTGGCAACCAGCAGCTATACTGGCGCGATACTCCTCATCTAGGTTTAACGTGTTTATAACAATGGACCACATCGTCATTTAATATACTAAGCCTTCCCATAGAATTAGCAGAGTTTGCTCTGACATCTGTGTTATTTTAATTTTACGAGTGCTTGTCGAGTGGTCGAAATACGACCATAGAGAAAAAAAAACTTATTCCATTTTTGATAATACTAAAGCTCGTAAATAGCTACAAAACAAAAAAAGCAATGAAGAAAGTCGGCTGAGATATTCTTAACCGTTACCCCACTACCTACTATAGATAAATAATTCATGCATTTTTTTTTGGAAAATAAATAAATAATTATTATAACTAATTCAGGCATAGTGTCTTACGATTATTCTTATTTATTTATTATTTCTTTCGTTTGCAGGTAGATTGAACTATTTATCTAACTTTTAATATAGCTTATATATCGATATAAGCTTAAAAAACTCCAAAACTGTTTGACCGACAATCACGAATATTACCAGCTCTAACTGTTTCTTTAAACATGGGGAATATTTTTATACTGTTCATTTTATGATAACTCGCCACTAGATAGCGGTAGTTACAAATAATATTAGTAGCATATAACGACAAATACATGCGAAGCTGTAGGTTACTCTAATTTCATATAAAACACTAAGCATTTTACACGCGAATAATCTGATATTCCAATTTGTATTGCATCGATTTAAACTGCAATTGGTTGAAATATAACGATATATGTTGGAAATGTCGGAAAAGTCGAGCCGCTTGCATCGGAGCTATTGTCGAAAACGCTGCACTTTGAAATATAGCAAAACAATTGATATAATAAACGACGCAGACGAAGTCGCGTAAATCACCCAATTATACATAATTAGATGCACCTCAGTTACAGTTTACAAAATACAGTAGTCAGTAGTAAAACCAGTCCCATACTAATATAGAAGACTACACTTTTCAAAACCCATTTTAATTTAAACTAAGTTTTCTGCAAAGCAAAAACATTTTTATTACAAAATATTTTAGCAATGATTATTTTCCCCGCCATCTAATATTGTATATCAAACGCTTTTGTCATCAATTGTACGTTATTCGGATATTCGAATTTAAACTTCGAATTTAATACCTATCCCAAAATGGCGGGCCATTGTTACCAATTAGGTGAAGTGTACCAGTAAAGACTTAATCCCATTGGTCGCATTGTGTTCGCCATTATAGATAGCGTTGTGCTATATTGTGCTTACAAATATTTGGGAGGAAAAAAACACACATTTATCGGTTGAATTTTAAACTTTTATTCATTGTGTAACCCTGAATTGGGTCAGAATTACTACGTAATAATGTACGCAGGTGGAACCAAAGCAGATGTTTTCAGATATTTAAATGATATAGCGACCAAAGATTAAAAATGTTACTACGCTGTATTCAATTCTTTAGACAGTGGACGTTATTCTTGGATTATTTTTAATTATTATAAAGCAGAATATTAAGGTATCATAAAATGCAATTTATGTTACAGGTAATCAATTCTTTCTACATACGTCATTATTTAGCTACGAATTACATACAATCATCTTATACTAAAATAGGTATTTATTTCTACACAGGCTACCCAGGGTTTTCCTATGTTATGAGCATATATAATACGACATAATTCTTACAAAATACTCTGCGACTCATACTTGAACAAATATTTTAGAATTGTGACAAACTTTTAGATGTAACTAGTTGTGCCCGTGACTCCGTCGGTGTGGAACCTACTGAAAAAAACACTGACTAATAACATAATTTGAACGTATTAAATCCTCCATTTACTTATCTCCTTTTCTCACGTACTTAAGTCGCGTCGTTATTAAAATTACAATAACTTTTGATAGAGTGAACTGATTTTATTGAAATCAAAAGTAAATGTTACTCGGAGATATGCATTATGATTTTCTTGGTGAGGTTTTATCATGAACTTAGTATTTTAGCAGTGATACATATTTAAATAAATATACGAGAATGAGATAATGAGAATTTAAAAAATGATTAAAATGTATTTTATTTCTTACCAGCCGACCCGTACCTACTTCGTTGGGCGGTAATAGGCATTGTCAAGCTACAACTTTTCTCTAGAACATTTCATAATTAAGGCAGCGTTCGTAAGAAACGTTTTCGTTCGACCATTTTTCTCCGACTCCCCAGATATTACACCCTACACCTCACAAATCTCACTACCTCACAAACTTTACCTCTTTATAATATTAGTATAGATTATAGATAATATAATTAGTTAATAGCTTCTGCCCGCGACTTCGCACGCGTGGAATAGTTATTTTGGGCTAAGACGCAGCGGAAGCTCTGAAAAGAAAAAAATACCCTGATTTTAAAACATTTTTCATTATTGCTTCGCTCCTATTGGTCTTAGCGTGATGATATGTAGCCTATGATACTCATAAATAACGTGGTTTTATATTGGTAATTTTCAAAATCGATTTAGTAGTTCCTGAGATTACCCCCTACAACGTTACAAACTCACAAACTTTACCACTTTATAGGTAATATTAGTATATAGATTATAGCCCCTACCCGCGACTTCGCCCGCGTAGTAATAGTTACTACTCTAGGCTAACGCTGACACACAGCAGAAGCGCTCAAAAAGAAAAAAAACATCTCGATTTTGAAACATTCTTCATCTGTGCTCCGCTCCTATTGGCCTTAGCGTGATGATATATAGCCTATAACTATTCTCGATGAATGAGCTATATAACACTGAAAGAATTATTCAAATCGCACCAGTAGTTCCTGAGATTACCCGTTACAACGCCACAACGTCACAAACTCACAAACTTTACCTCTTTATAATATTAGTATAGATTCCAAGACACCTGCAACAATTTTCTTCTCAAAAATCTGAAAAGTTCAGAGTAAACAGTACACGATCGATTTACATTCTTATTATATGTATAGATTGCCTTGTTAGGGATGTGATATATGAGTGTTTGGATTGAATCAAATATACAATCTATTCGAATGAACTATTCATATAATTGGAAATATTCTTCAGTGAATAAGGTTTTTATTATTACTCAGTATTTAAAAACTGCTGAGTGGATTTTCATGATCTTTTCGTTAGTAGATAGAGTGGTTCACGAGGAAGGTTTAGGTATATAATTTCTCAAGATTTTTTGTAACCTGTTTGAAATATAACGATAATTGTTAGAAATGTCGGAAAAAGTCAAGCCGCCTGAAAGCTTTTGTCGAAAACGCTGCCTTTTGAGATATAGCATAATAATTGAGATAATAAAGGACGCAGTTCGAAGTCACTGGAATCAGCTATTTATATATAATTAAATTCACCTAAGTTCACAGTTTACAAAACCACCACTTCCATACTAATGGAGAAGACTACAGTTTTCAAATATTACCTATTATTAATTCAAACAAAGTTTTTTTTTTAATGAATCGCCTTTTGAGAATTACCTTCCGCAACGACGTCACACATCGACCCGAGGGACAGTGAACATCTGCCCCTCTATCTCCTCACCTATCTAAAGCCTAGCGAAAATACACGTATTCTTATCTCAAATACGATCAGTATCTTCCCTAATCTGTCTTTTGTATTTTTGTATGTTTGTTTGTGATACAGGGGGCATGTTTTTGTGCAATTAGCGTTTGCGGATTACGGTGTAAATGTTCCGGTATTCAGGATTTGTTATATTGCTTCTTTTGATGTACATGCCCTCGTACTCTGAAGCTTTTTATTGGGATCTACCGTCTACTATATCACTAACTGCTCGCTCTGGCTTCGCTTGGCTATACTAAATAATAAAATTAGAGCTGATTTAACCTTAAAGATGTTTTATTTCAAAAATGGTTTGAGAATTACATACACAACAATAAAATAATTAGTCAAATAAGTGCAGCTATTAAAGATGAAAATAAAAACTCCGTAGAGGCAAAAATCTCAATTAAAAAGCTTTTTTTTAATCAATAAAAAGAAGTTTTAGACATAATAAAAAAAAAAGTAGAGAAAAGATGCGGAGAAAGAGTCTGCAGAAAACAAAAATAGGTGCAGCCCTTCTGAAGTCATACATTTGTTTATATACATTCAGCAATTGATTTAAGAAATCTAAATAATATTATAAATACAGTGCAAACATAGTATGAATACTCAACAAATAAATAATCAATAGTTTTCGAAAACGCCGGCTCCAATACACAAGAAAACTAAGATCAATTTTATCCTGGACGATCATAGTCCCTTTCTCCTGCCTTTGACAGTTCAACTAATTGATTGTTTTTTATTCCATTCCCTCGCCGTTCGCGGGATATTTAAAAATCGAAGCCGTGTTCACGAGTCCGTTCTCAAACTTCTGATTGGCAATCCAACTATTTAAATCGGGAGTAAATTGAAAAAATGCAAATGAAAACATATTTCTTTACATTTCGTTTGACGAAATAAGGCCGGAGTTTTCGGCGGAAACTTAGACCGTCATGTAGTGGGTTTTATATTATATTCATGGTATTTTGTCATTTGACTCTATATTTTGTAATATATGTGGTTTAAGCGTTAAGCGTTAAGGCGTATAAGAGTTTGGTTATTGTGCAATAATTGGATAAATAAATGGATGGAAGGTTGCAAATAAATTGGAAATAATACGGCGAATTATGGATTATGAGATGCCACAAAAACTCCATGGAAAGTTCTGACAAGGGAGCCACCATCTTGTCAGAACATTGGAATGATCACAGGACATTTGTAATATTATTATATATTTTTTTATAGTAGCACGGCAAATGACTGCACTGTGTCTGATGGTAAGCGCAATACAATCCAAAAACAATGGCGACCACCGCGTGACACGCGATCCATCACTGGTCGCCGCTGTCATGACGTCCTGCGAAAAGCTGGATATGCACAGGCTGATTCCGAAACGCGACCCGTAAAAGCGAATCACTATGACGGGCTTTTTCGCCATATACATGGTGGTTGCGACCCAATCAGGCTGTAAAACCCTACCACCCCGCTTTCGCCATTGCCTCGTTCGTTATTTGACACCCCCTACACCCCAAATACATACAACGTACAACACATACTCAACAATGGCAGTAACAATGCTGATCGGTTGCCAAAAAAAATGAAGAAGAAGAATGATCTGGCAACTAGTATAAATATTACTAATAGCCTACTAATATACTAATGAAATTCTATAAGTGCTTAAAAAATGGTGTTTTTTTTTTAACTCTAATAACTTTATATAAAAGGAACATATCGTAATATTTTTTAGGTAAGGACCAAATATCAAAGAGGTAAATCTAAAAAAGTTATTGAAATCTAAGCAGTAGCTTTTCCATGATGCGTGCACATTCTATTTATACACATATACTACATTCTACCCGCGACTTTGCCCGCATGAAAAATTGATCGTTTACGCAGCATACGCAGCGGAAGCTCTCAAAAACGAAAAAAAAAAACGATTTTGAAACATTCTTCATCGGTGTTCCGATCCTAATAGTGTTAACGTAATGATATATAGCCTATAGCCTTCCTCAATAAATGAGCTATCTAACACTGAAAGAATTTTTCAAACAGCGCCAGTAGATCCTCATCTTAGTGCGTTCAAGCAAACAAATTCTTTAGTTTTATAATATTAGGTTTAACATTTGTGAAAAAATAAATATATATATCCATACATAGTCTAGTTATTTAAGGGCACAAGACCTTGAATCTTTATTTTGACCATTATAATCAATTACAACTAAAACTCAAAGTCGCCGGCGATTCTTCTAAGTCTACCATTAAAATCTAACAATTGAAACATGAATAACCGAACAGTACAGTACTGTAAGTAATTCTTTTAACTACAATTTCGTAACGGTTTGGGATGGAACTGACCATACGATTTACCAGAACAAACCGTAATTATACGTTTACATTTGTATTGCAGACGTTTTTGTCTCGTCGCCAACTCATTATGTCCAATGTTAGACTCGTGCAATTATACAATTGTCGTTAGTGTGGTACCGAAACAGCGTGACACATTCCGAATTCAAACGCATTCGAAATTCGAAAGGAATAGAGTTCGAAATTCAAACACGACAGATAATAAAGTAATGTAAAATAATAAAAAAAAGTAGAAATGTCCACAAACATAATTGTTATGAGACAAAAGGTACAAATGAATGTAGTTATTGGACGCAGCGAAAAGAAACAAAAGGCGGACCGTTGTAACAATAGACGTATTACTGGAGGACATTAAAACAACGGTTAAGGATTCCATAACGTTTTAAACTGTGAACATCTTTTCACCATCTCGCCCATTGTTGTTTCGACGTCATAAAAATTAACTTTAGAATTATCGGCGAAAGCTTTGACGCTGTATGATGATGTCTAGCGGGAATATTAGAAACGGTGAACTCATCTATCTAAAATCGATTTTATTGCCTATGAATAAAGTTGAAAATCACATGACAGAGTTCAGTTATCTACACTGTGCTTACCACCTTTGTCTAAACAATTATATCGCGTATTGTAATAAGCATTCATTTGTGTTTCTTATAGTATTGATACAAGGTTTTGTTGCTTTATTGTTGGAACCACATCATAAATCAGAGTTTATACATCGACAAGTGAATGAGGCACTTTTATTTGATAATTATCTTCGATTTTCAATTCTGTTTGCGATATAATAAGAATGCTACTCGTAAATACGGAGACGAATTGTTAAACTTGTTGGTCATTCTGCGCTGCCAAATGATGGCACGTCAATTGACGTTTCTATTCAAACTAAAAGCTAGCTTTAATGTTTTTATAAACGATAAATTTTCAATTGTCAGCCGCCATTGTGAATTGGCGCGTTTATATTTAAGCGCCATTTTGCAAAATGCACCCGATCGAACTCTTTTTGAATTTCGAAATTCGGTAAGTTTTTTTCTGAATGCAGCGGCACGTGTAACTTTGCGAGCGGTGTTGCCATATTGTTTGGTATATTTTTTTTATTCATGAATTTGAATAAGTTGATTACACAGGTTTATTTAGTGTGAGATGAAATGAAGATGTGAATGCTTGACACGTTACGGGAGTAAATTGCCTATTCAATGGTCACTCACGGCCGGTGATGGGATCCGGAACAGTGCGTAATCACAGCCGTAAGCGTGTAATTACGTGTATTCATGTAACCTTCGCTGTTTGAAGTTATGTTGAATTGTAAGTTACACTGGATTGATTTATTATTATTTTAATCAAAGTGAAATGTTTACTTTTTCTCTATTTTTTTATAAAGATATTTAATTAGGGTGCGTCCTTTTATTACGTGAGGGGTTTAGGGAGGAGATGGGTTTCTGAAAATATGACGTAATTTTTTTCGAGCAAAAAATAGTGTAAAAATGTGCGGAAATTAGTTTAATCAAAAGTAAAACATGTTTTTAGAGTAAAATATGCCATAAACTCACACAATTCTTCTATTATAATTCATGAATAGATGCAAAGTTATTTAATATTGATATTTCGAAATGTAATGTAATAGATAATAATTATAACTAATTGTAAAAATAGTAAATAAGGTAAATCAAAATTAATGAAGCAAATTGTGTTTTTCTTTTTTAAATAAACACAACGTATTTATACTCAAGTTACAAATTTTGAAAGATTTCTTAGGGGTGGGGGGAGATGTTTGAGACAAAGCTCACGACATCTCACCAGGATGAAGTTGTGCTCAAAAACCACAAAAATGCCAGACGTAATTAATAGAGGAACTCTAAAATGTTAATAGGTCCGCGACCGTTTACGCTTGTTACGTAAAATAGTCAAATCTCGTATCTCTGAAATTCGGGGCGACAGGTGGGACAGACTTCTGGAGAATCTCCGGCCATCTCACCTGTCGTACTGGAAACTCTCGCAAACTTTAAAGTCAGATCTCACTACTCCGATGCCTCCTCTCGATAGAGGTCCCGGATTGCCTCCTGCGTTCGATAGCATCGATAAAGCGGAATGTCTTGCCGCGAGTTTAGAAAAACAGTGTTCACCGAACACTGACAACACTGACCCTATCCATATTGGGTCGATCGAATTGTCGGTAGAGCATGCACTAGCGTCCCCTCCCGTGGATACCCTAACCTCAATAACTTTCGATGAAGTTTCGACCGCCATCTAGCGTCTCAAGCTTAGGAAATCCCCAGGTCCCGATGGGATCAGGAACGAGGTACTGAGACTCCTTCCCGATAACATCATAGCTCTATTGGTCTGCATCTTCAATGCAGCCATGTCCCAGGGCCACTTTCCAGCCGCCTGGAAGAAGGCCGTAGTGATAGGCATACACAAGCCCAGCAAAAAAGCTACGCTTCCCGATAGCTATCGCCCGATCAGCCTGTTAGATACATTAGGTAAATTATACGAGCGGCTCCTTCTGAACCGTCTCCAGGTCTCGATTACAGATTTAAAATTAATACCACCTGAGCAGTTCGGATTTCGTGCCGAACACTCTTGCACAAATCAAGTACACCGCCTCACGGAGTACATTTTCTCAAATTTTAATGCCGACCCGAAACGTAAACCGAAACGAACAATTGCAGTTTTTTTCGATGTTGCCAAAGCCTTCGATAAGGTCTGGCATGGAGGGCTCATCCATAAATTATGTAAATCTCACGTACCCGATAAGTTAATTCATATTATCCACGATTGTCCATGATGGATTTTCTCTCCAGGTTAAAAAAAAAAGGTTAGACTTGCGAAAAAAGGTAACGCGAAAATGTTATAAAATCGGGGTATTATTTCCTATTGAGAGAATCCGCTGCGTCTTAACCCAAAATAGTAGAAGTTAATCCTGATAAGAGCGCCTCGATACTCTTCGATCCTTTACGACGTAATAATAACCTCGAGCTCATCAGGCTATACGGAACCGATATACCTTGGGCCGACGAGGTCAAATATCTCGGTGTTACATTATATAAACATTTAAATTTCGAGTCACATATAGATAGAGTACGAAACAAAGCCACTATGGTTTTGGGTCGCCTCCATTCGTTGTTTTGTCATAGGAGTAAGATGTCCCTCAGACACAAGCTCACTTTGTATAAGACGTGTATCCGTCCCGTGATGACATATAGCAGTCCCGTTTTTGCGCATATGTCGAAAGATAATTTTCATAAGTTGCAGGTTCTTCAAAACCGTGTTTTAATTTAATTAGGTTTAATAGTTTAAATAAAGACATATCATTACTTAAGATTACCACCGGCTAATTAAATAGAAATGAAAACTATAGAATAGATTTGCGACTGACTCAATAGTACCTACCTACACTTAAAATTCAATACGTAGGAGGAATCGAAATATAAGGTATATTGATTTTGATTTTTTTTTCTCGAACTGACTACGCTGTTGGCCTAGCAAGGCCTTAACAGCTTCACCGGACTACTTAGGCGAGCGCTTAAGGCACTCAGCCGATTTTATTTTGGCAACTACCTCAAGGATGCACGGCACACCTAGGCTTGAGCTGTTGCCTAGTTCATGCAATTCGCGACCTAGCTGAGTTAACCTTTTTTTTAACATGGGGAAATCCCTTATGGATACGCCACCCTCCCGGGGGAGAGGGTGGGTTATGTCCGACTCGCACAGACTAAAACCCCACGGTTTACCGACAGACCGTTTTGTGGGGGCGGCAAGGGATCGTTCAAGCTAATCAACCTTGTAGAGCCCCCACGGTCTGCCCGGTGGAAGGTGGCCGCCGGGCTCAATAGCTGAACTAACCTAAGCTCAGCTACATATTCATACTTATATGAGTTATTGAAATATGTATGTGTACCAAGCATACATACCTCAATAACTCTTATATGTATTTCGTGTCCTATAATTTTTCTAAACTATTTCAGTTCGATAAGGGAGTGTTGAAATATGATTTTATAGTTATAATACATATAAAAGTATATGTGAGTTGAAAATGTTTAATTAGATCAGTCCTATAAAGTTTCAAACAATTTTTTTTATATCATAGGAGGCAAACAAACAGGTCACCTGATGTTAAGTGATAACCACCGTTCATAGACACTAGCGACACCAAGAGAGTCGCAAGTGCGTTGCCAGCCTGTGTTTGGGGGGCGAAGGGAGGGGGAGAGGGATCGGGAAGGGAAGGTGGTCACCGGCGCTCTCACTAACCGTACGAAACACAACAATGTAAGCACTGTTATTTCACATCGGTTTAAATTTATAAATATACTAGCCGGCCCGTCAGACGTTGTCCCGCCCTGATTATAAAATTTTTTTTGACAAATGATATACCAAAACCTTCCATATGAATCCCTCTATCCACTGGTGAAACCCGTATGAAAATCCGTTTAGAAGTTTTTGAATTGTTATCACCCACCTAAGGTGCCGCTGCATCACATTCAAGAGACGAGACTACAACACGACCGGAACATTGATATTAGCGCCACCATAATAAAGATACATAAATAAGAATAATTATTATTATATAGATTTTAATAAGACGTAAATAAGAATATCATTATGTAGAATTGATTATTATGAATAATAAATAGTATATTCTTTGACTTCATAGTTCGGCCATGAAAGGCTAGATGTCGCTGATCTACATGTCGAAACAGATTAGTAAACACATTCGAGATACATAAATAAGGATAATTATATAAAATTGTTGTATAGCTTAAATAACATTAATTTGTTCATACTTTATTATTTTTGTGTTACTTAAATTATTTTGCGGAATTATGTGTAAATAGTAATCGCTTTGACTTACATAGATCGGCCTTTAAAAGGCAAGATGTCTGTGATATCTATGCATTATAATGTAACAAGTATTGTAAGGCGAAGCTCTGGCCAAATAAATGCATGCATCGACCATACGTCATTAGTCTAATAGAATTTATCGCGATCAGACCGACGCGGTAGGGGACTTTGTTTTATAGTATGTAATGATGATAAGTATCACAAAATAATAAAAAACAATTACGTATGTATATTATGCAAAAAAAAAAACATCGTTAAATAACATAAATAATAATTGTTTTAGGTAATAAATGACTTTTCGTTCGGATTTTTTAACTTAAACAAAAGGTAAAAAACAAAAAGCGATTGTTATCGAGTCGAAATTGTTGAAATAAAAGTAAAAGTTGAAACAATTAAATGTCGAATAAGTAAAAAAGTTATGTGACCTTACATAACAACGGTGGTTATGCAATGTTGTACAATAACATGAAATAAAGTTAGGTTACTTTACGAGGAATCTTTGGCACGTTCCTTTATTTATTTAGTTTTCTCAGAAACAATGACCGAATTCGTAAAACAATAGGAACAAATTTCGTTACGTAATTTTCGCAATGAATACTGAAAATTTTTAACGTTTCTTTCCATTATTTTATTTTTCTTTTTGTTTTCTTCAATAAGTTTTTCGAATTTCACTTTTATTTCTTCGCAAACGTTTGTTTCTTTAGAAAAACTTAATTGGTAATTTATATAAAACACCTCAAACAATTGAGGTGTTATGTAAATGTTGTTACTAAAAAACATTATACGACTTCAATTAAAGTCTATATAACCGCCCGCGGCTCTGCTCGCTTTAAGAAATAATTTAAAACTTATTAGGAACTAGCTCGAGCCCGCGATTGCGTCCTCGTGGAATAGTAACTTAGGGCTAACGCTAACACGCGGCGGAAGCTCTCAAATGGAAAAAATACGATTTTGGAACATTCTTCATTGGTGCTCCATTCCTATTGCTCTTAGCGTGATGATATATAGCCTTCGTCGATAAATGAGCAATCTAACACTGAAAGAATTTTTCGAATCGGACCAGTAGTTCCTGAAATTAGCGCGTTCAAGCAAACAAGCTCTTCAGCCTTACAATATTAGTATAGAAGTATAAATAAAATATGCTATAATAAGCTATGAGCGCTAACTCAGGTGTACTAATTTTCATAGTAATCTGTGGTATCAATGCGATATGTACATTTTACTATAGAGCAGAACAATAAATGAGAAATGAATGAATTCCATTGACGTTAGCTACTGTGTTTACTTTTGTTTTTTTTTTTATTGTAGCACAACAAATTGACTGCACTATCCCTGATGGTAAGCATAGTATAAACCAAAAACAATGGCAACCACTGAACGGCAAACTATCCATCGCCGATCACCGGCCTGCGTAAGTGTCTCTTCACGTTACGCTTGAAGGATCCCATGTCATAGGAAGGAGGGAACACACTGGCCGGGAGTTTAGTTCGTGCCCAGATACAATTTACCGTAAAATTGTGGCTATGAAGCCCAGTGCGCGTGGTTCAGTAGTGGAACTGGAAGGAAGAGACTAAATTTAATAATTCTTCGGAACACTCGCCGTGGTAGAGACGGTAGAACACACTCAGTGAGACCTATGTCTCTGCGCAACTAAAACGGCTCTGTATACACTGTTACGTCCGCATCATTCACAATACGGACAGCCAGTGTCTGCAACCTATCCAGGGTATCCAACAGGTACTTTGCGGAACCGTTCCAGAGGTGCGAGCAGTATTCCACGCAATGTCGAACTTGTGCCTTATAAAGGAGATATAGCTGTTCAGGTGTGAAAAATCGTCGCACCCTGTTCAGGATTCCGAGTCTCCTAGATGCAGTGGAGATCACGCTTTCGATGTAATCCCTAGGATTGAGGTCGCTGCGAATATCTATGCCTAAGATATTGCGGCTGTCTTGCATTACGAACGAGACCTTCTTAAGAGCTGGAAGGGGAGCAAATGGGGATCTTTTGCAGGAAAACGCGCATACCTGTGTTTTGTTGGCATTAAACTCAACCAAATTACTTACTCCCCATTTTGAAATGCGAAGCAAGGACCGGTTGAGGTTAGTGACAAGTTCCTGCCATCTCTTTTCTGTTTCTCCCCGACCGCAAGAAGGCTTGCTGTAATAGGACTCATGGATGGTGCTGTCGTCTGCATAGCAATAAATATGTGTATTATTTAAATTTATAATAATTTTTAATTTGATATTATTATCATTGGTCTCTCTGTCACATCTATTGACACTTGAAATGATAATTAATTATACACTTTATTAATTCATCAGACATATATGGGGCTGCACAATCTCAACACAAAATATCATTCTTAGATATAGACAGGATTTTATACTACGTGTCGCTAGTTTGTCGCTAATCATGCAAGCGCAGTACGGCCGGTAACCTTTATAAGCATGTTATGACACGAAATAAGTTTATCTCCTCCCAAAAAAATATCGCTCCTTCGCCTAAAGAAGTTTACGTTTCAAAAATCTTTTTTCAAATAATTATAACAGTGTTGCCAGTGAAAAGAAGGTGTATCAAATTAAATTTTTTTACAGCCACTCACGTAAATCGACATCAAGTTTCCTTGTCGTCGCCTGAAATACTTGACGCTTTAACTTTGTAAAGACGCTCATTTGCCTTTTCAAGCCTCCTTTGTTCGAAGCCGACGGTGCAATGTCACTTAGCCGAAAATTCTTAAAACATCTCAATGAAAGCCAATAAAATATATATCTTATGCCCTCGCACGTAGGTATAAAATAGATAGTCTCTGGGTTGTAAAGGCGATAAATTCAAAAGTTACGTGTTTAATTAGAAGTTGTTTAACGAAGATGTCTGTCTGTAAGTGTGCGGATAATGTAGGGAGATATTTCTCTTGAGTTAATAGTTAAATTGTACGATTTTAATGAGTTTACATTTTTTTACTGGTAACAAACATCGCACTTTATCTATACTAATATTATAAAGAGGTAAAGTTTGTGTTTATCACTGCGACAACATTACACATATCACCTCCACACACGTGCATGCATACACGCTTACACATGCAAGTGGAAGGGTTTTACTTTTTTCCCTTATCAAACTGAAATAGTTTAGAATATTCTCCGATACGAAATATATATAAGAGTTGTTGAGGTATGTATGCTTGGTACACATATATGTTTCAACAACTCATATACTCGCCTTAGTAGCCCGATGAAGCTGTTAAGACCTTGCTGGGTCAATAGGTAAAGTTTGTGAGGTTGTGGGGGGTAATATCTCTGGATCTACTAAACCGTTTTTAGAATATATATTACCAATAGAAACCCATGTTGTTTGTGAGTAAATATTATCCCGAAAAATGAAAAGACTTTTTTGTGAAAGTCGGATTTGCAAAGCAAGTCGGAGAAAAAATGGTCTAACGAAAAAGTTTCTTACGAACGCTACAGTAAATATGAGAGATACATGATTGGGTTCCAGACAAGAGTTGTAGAGCTTGATAATGCCTACAAAAAAGTCATCGACAGCATACGTCTAACATTTATATTTAAGTCACAAAAAGTAGATTTTTATAAATGTTTACCGCCCAACGAAGAGGGCACGGCTCAGTTAGTATAGAATACGACGAAAAATTGTTTAACTTGTCTTTAAATTCGAATTTAACTGTAACATCTTAACTAATATTATGAATATGAGTTTGAGGCCAATAAGGCCCATCTCCCCTCCCCTCTCCTCACCACTACCCCTCCACCTACACCCCTCCAAACACAGGCTAGCAACGAGTTTGCGACTCCCCTGGTGTTACTAGTGTCTATGGACGACGGTGTTCACTTAACATCAGGTGACCCGCCTGTTCATTTGAACATCATATAAAACAAAAAAAAATGTATTTACCACGCGTCTCAGCTGGTATAGTTACGCCACCTGGTACTGCCTATTCTTTTTAAGTATTTTATATTTTTAATAATTGTCTACTGTATTATATACTTAATATTTGATTACTTAAGTGTATTATTGCAATATGATATATTGGTAGTCATTTTGTTTCAACTTAAGTTACTGTTAACCTCAAAAGTTACAAAAAAATTCGACCAGAAATTTCAGCTACCATTTAAGAAAGGATGAAGCACATCGCTGCAGTGGTTTTCGACATATAAATATACAAATTTACAGACAGAGAGATATTTTTATACCTTCTATAATATTTAAAAACAAGTGTTATACATAATACGTGTAAATCCTCGGTCCACCAATCACAACCGATTCATTCCTAATTAATCCCACAACAAATTAGCAATAACAAAACAGTTGTGGTTAACTAAGTAAGAAATTAAACGATTCAAAAGTGCAATTAAAACGCCGCGCTGCTTCCGTTCCATATCAATAATTTTTAGTTTAAGACACTCTTTCAACAACAACGATGTACGAAACGTAGTGAGCACATTTATTTACTACGCTTTTTGGATATGATTTGAATTATATTCGATTTACAAACCTCTTTTAATAATACCAGCTAGTGAACTACGTTTTGTATCTGTGTATTATGGTTAGCTAATTAGCCTTAATTAATCCAAAACATACAAACATTTCTTAATTTTGCTCACATGAAAAACTACTACTAAAACTACTCCTTACTTTAAATTCTTTAACAATACTCTATAGGTTTTAGCGTTTCACTACAATCTCATCTAATGTTAAATGACGACGTAGCCTAAGATGGTTTTTTTTTCGAACTGACTACGCTTTTTACCAAGCAAGGTCTTAACAGCTTCACCGGACTAAGATGGTAAACACGCCAAACCTAAAGGGAACTGGCGCTTAAGTACAACTGCTGAAACTTACCCACAGGTGCTTAGCGACAGATTTTCAACTTGAGAGTGGTAGCTACACAGCCTAATTAAGAAAAATCTCTTCTAACATGTTATGGTTTCATCCCGATATTTTCCTTCACCAAAAGCTCCGACGCATTCGAACCTACGTTCTTTCGACGTGGTGTCCGAGCACGCTATCAAGTGAACCATCACCGCTTCGTATGAATTATATGATTAATAGAAACAGTGACTCAATTTCAACTATAAATATTTCACTGCTTGAAAAATGCTATATACAAACTTATTTTATCTGTTATATGTTAATTCTTGTAGTGCAGCTAACTCTTGCCCGCGGCTACCCTCGCTTGAAAGTAAACTTGACTTACGCCGCGGGACACTTTTGTATGTACTTTTTTTGAGATAAAAAGTAAAGTACAAAAGGGAGTCGTTCAAGTATTACGTAAGATTTTTTGTAATTTATGAAACCCTTCCCCTCCACATTGTCAGCAAAACTAAGCACATCAAATATACCTCGCTCCTTTTCGTTCTTACGTTGATACTTGAATGACCCCAAATTCATGATGTTAAGTATTCATCAGTTAAGTAGTTCAAAATCAAAATCAAAATACTCTTTAATCAATTTAGGCCCTGAGAAGGCACTTATGAACGTCAAAGCTACCACCGGTTCGGAAAACAACCCAGTCATCGAGAAGAACCGGCAAGAAACTCGATCTGGTTTATCCTTTCATAATACATAACATATTTATTTTTATTATTACAACATAATTCACAGACACAGAAAGCTACATTCATTTTTAGTGGCTGCACAGAGAGAGGCGTCACTTCCAGACGTCGCTATCGTTCACATACTGATCCACCCTGTAATACCCTTTATGTACTAAGACCCGCTTGACATAACATTTGAACCTACTATGCGGCAAATCGGTAATGTGTTTTGGGACTTTGTCATAAAATCTAACACTATTACCTAAAAAACTGTTGCTGGTCTTAGTAAGCCTGAAACATGGAGTGACCAGTTTGTTATGGTTTCTGGTATTTACATTATGTCGGTCTTTTACTAAATCCAGATTATCTAAGTTTTTCCGGACGTACATCAAATTCTCAAGAATATATTGAGAGGGCAGAGTTAAAATACCGAATTCCTGAAACTTAGTCTTTAATGATTCACGAGGTCACATATCATAGATCGCTCGAACTGCCCGTTTTTGTAGTAGGAATATGGTGTCCACCTCAGCTGCAGCCCCCCACAACAGAATGCCATAAGACATTAAGCTATGGAAGTAAGCGAAGTAGATCAACCTAGCAGTGGCAATATTTGTTAGCTGGCGAATTTTTCGAATGGCGAACGCAGCAGAACTTAATCTTCCAGCCAATTTTTTTATATGAGGACCCCATTGTAATTTAGAATCAAGTGTGATACCCAGGAACACAGTATTGTCAACTAAGCCAACTAGATTCCCTTGGATCTCGATTTTACTATCAGTTGGTGAAACATTAGGTAAGGTAAATCTTATGCACTTTGTTTTATCTGCGTTTAGCAATCAATTAGTTAAGCGTTAAAGCAAGCAGACCGACATTCTCATTCATAATATCAGTTGCGATTAACATGTACGAATTCAAGATCGGTTATTAGTGTAGTAAGTAGTAGTAAAAAAAGGAATAGTGAGTAGTGAGTACCTTAATAGTCAACTTAAAAAAATATAAGTGTCACATCCAAAAATTAAATAATCCGCGGAATCATCAAACTGAACTACTCAAACCATAATTGCACAAGGCGCGAGAGCAGCCGCTAGCGGTAACGCTAACTAATTGCAATTGAAAAAAGGCGAAAGCCCGACTGAAAACATTTCCCAGCCACCTTTGATGTTATTTTTAAGCCCCGTACTCTTTACGCTCAAAGCCTGATAAGCTACACTACGTAAAAACCGGTTAATAAGGCACTTTGAGGCAGGTGTGACACGCTCGCGCCGCATAAAAACGTAAGCGAACCAGCCTTTGTGGTGGCTTCTTCTAAATCGCCAGTCTTTAGGGGTGTCGCGGGGTGAGCAAAGTGTGGGGTGAGCGGTATTACGCCTTTTCATGGTAATTAGTGTTTGAACTTAATTACACTATGAATTTATTTTTAATTAGAGGCAAAATTAAAACATAATCCAATGAATAAAACACTAAGTGGCGGCAATAGGGTTATGTGAAACGTATTTATAGATAAGTAACTATTTTCTCTAGCGGCCCCATTTACTTTAATGATTAAAAAAAAAAATATAGACCTTGTTATAAACTGATAATTTGGCTTTCTATTGCTCAGTGGTCGGAAATCTCTTCATTCAAATGAGCCAAATACAAATAATACAAGGCTGAAATTTATTCAAACAGTATTATTTTTCTTAAGTGTTGCTTTAGTAGCCCACGATGGTTTTATTCAAATGGAGAGAAATCTGTATTTTTCTTGCATATAATAGTATTACAAAAACATTTTTTTTTGTCATCATAGGTGGAAAAACGAACAGATGGGTCACCTTATGTTATCACCACCGTCCATGGACACTAACAACACCAGAGGAGTTGCTAGTGCGTTGCTACCCTTTGCGGAAGGGTTAGGGGAGTTAGAGGGAGACGAGAGAGGAGAGGGGAGGGGAGGTGGGCCTCCGGCGCTCTCACTGACCGAACGAAACGCAACAATGCGTGCGCTGTTACTTCACATCGGTTTTCTATGAGAGGGTGGTACTACCCCGGGCGAGCCGACCCATTCGTGCTGAAACCAGTAATAGTTTCAGCGTGGCTCTACCACCATTAAGTGCTACAGTTCTTTCCTAGTGCTTTACCAATTTAAATCTATACTTAATATATAAAGCTGAAGAGTTCGTTTGTCTGAACGCGCCAATCTCAGGAACTACTGATCCGGTTTGAAAAATTCATTCAGTGGTAAATAGCTAATTTATCGAGGAAGGCTATTAGAGGCTATATATCATCAAGACCACTAAGACCAATAGAAGCGGAGCACCAATGAAGAATGTTTCAAAATTGGTGTAAAAGAACGTATTATTTAAAAATATTTTCACCTTGTACGTAAACAAAGTTGCAGATAGAGTTAGCGTTTGCCCAAAGTAACTATTTCACGCGGACGAAGTCGCGGACAGAAGATAGTAAATGTTGTGTATGTGTACATATGTATATGCCGCGCCTAGCGCCAACGACTTATATATTAAACAGTGTGAAACCATAAATAAATGTGTACTTAAATAAATTTGTAAGTAAAATTCGGGGTTTTTTTTTCGAGCTGACTACGCTATTGACCAAGCAAGGTCTTAACAGCTTCACCGGACTACTAAGGCGAGCGCTTAAGGCGCTCAGCCGATTTTATTTTGACAACTAGCTCAAGGGTGCGCGGCACATCTTGGCTTTGGCTGTTGCCTGATACATGCAATTCGCGACCTATGTAAGCTAACCTAAGCTAAGCTAACTATTCATACATATATGAGTTGTTGAAACATATATGTATACCAAGCATACATAACTCAACAACTCTTATATATATTTCGTATCGGATAATATTCTAAACTATTTCAGTTCGATAAGGGAAAAAAGATAAAACCCTTCCACTTGCATGTGTAAGCGTGTATGCGTGCACATGTGTGGAGGTGACATGAGTAATATTGTCGCAGTGATGTAAGATTTTGTGTCACTGTATCGTGCGAGCAGCGTACTCAAGGGATCCACGCCGAGGGAACGGACCTAGGCTTGAGCAGTTGCCGAGGGGGGCCTAGTCTGGTGTGCGGGAGCGAAATTCATCCCTAGACCACGGCGGCGTGATCTGTGGTTACGCGGTACTCGAAAATAAAATTCGGGGTTTAAACATGCGACCACTATGCCTTATAAATAAGCTCTTACGTGTTAATTTTTGGATTCTCGATAATGTATATTATTAAATAAAGACAAACTAACAATTTCGAAATATTTATATATAGTTTGTTTCAATCAACAAGTTATTCTCACGTAGGTGTTTCTGACCCCCAATCGAGTTCAGAGGAAAGTCGTTAGGGTCATTCGAGGTCTTCAACACTAGGATTGTTGGCTGAAGCCCCACTAAACTTTAACATTATTCAGAAGTCTCTCAACGTATACCTTACAAATACGCTGTTTCAAACACAATTGTTCGGTTTTAATTGGCTGGGTTTTCATTCATGCTTACAGCGCTTGAAGGGTTGAGTTGAGAAGGTGACGTCATTTTACTGACTACACAAAACAAAAGAAAAGTTTATTTCCTTACATATTATAAAAGGCTTACGTCCCTCTGATTGTCATTTAGTGTAGTTAAACTTAAAAATTAATTACAATACCCGGCATTTGATTTGACTCGTCGGGGAGAAGAGTGAGACGTACGGATAGAATTAGCGTGTATCGGTTTTGTAAAGCGTTGTCTCTGTTGCACAGCGTAATGACGACAGACAAAGATAACATACGAACTACGCTATACGAAACCGAACTTAGCCGACTATCGCGCTCCTTTCCACTACGTGCTAGATCAAAAACCTGGGTATTGTCATTAGTTTGTTGCGTTTCAGGATCGCCCTGTGCATATTTTTTTATACTACGTCGGTAGCAAACAAGCATGCGGGCCGCCTGATGAAAAGCGGTCACCGCAGCCTATGGACGCCTGTAACATCAGAAGCGTTACATGCGCGTTGCCGACCCTTAAGTAACCTATTTATTTTCCCCTTGAAGCACCCCATACTGTAGTCTCTAGGAAAAACTTCAGCAGGAAGCTCATTCCACAACCGGATCGCTCGTGGAAGGAAACCCCTTTGAAACCGGACCGTCCGAGACCATTTCGGTTCCAATGTATGGGGATGAATTCCCTGCCGACAACTAGCAGTGCGATGGTGGAAAGCAGCTACAGGCATAATGTTAAACAGTTCCTCGGAACACAACCCATTATACAGACGGTAGACAATATCCAACTGCGTACAGACTTGCAGGTCGGCATTAAAAAAACGACTGTCGTTGGAATGTGGATCATTCAACAGTCGCCGTTATTTTTCAAATTCTCTGTGCTTACCATCAAGTATGAGGCTGGTATTTCATCATGCTATAATTGAAAAAACAAATTTTTCAATATTAAATACAGAGGTTTCAATAAATTAAAGAGATACACTGATTTAAAGGACGCTAATAAATGAATCCTAATCTCCGTTGTGTACTAATATTTTTTTTACAGCATTCGCCTACAATTATTGTAATACCATCCTATATGGGTTCGATATAGAACTGTAAGATTTTCTATGTAACTTCTTAGTGGAAGAAGCATCTGACCCAGCATTGGGGCCCTTGAAATTCGTCATTATTATTTTATTTATTAAATAATTTCAGATAAACACGACCGTTGCTCGTAGATTATTCAAAGCCCGGCGGTCGTACCGGGCTATTGTCTCGTAAACAAGCATAATTATAAATGAGAAAAACGGGACAAAACAAAAAAAAAGCGATTTCAAACAATAGTTGTAACACCTCGCGACACGACAGCGCGACGGATGCGCGTTGATCACACCTCCGTATTGTATGCGTCTATGTTCTTTCAAATAACACAGTACAGCCGCCCACGCTAATCTAATTATTTAAATACTTGTTCCTACCGCTCTATTAGGGTTGCCATGCGTAATTAATCAAAATTCATACGTTTTCAAACACTATACTTTTATTGACGAATCGCTGAATATCGGGCAATTTTAATTCGCTATAAAAACACTCTAACGCTTGGTGTCTGTTAGCCCAGATTTGTAGACGGTTGTTTGTGTCTATTATAATTATATAGCATTGTTATTTAAAAGGTGTCGCTTTTAAGCTGTTAAGACCTTGCTTGGTCAATAGCGTAGTCAGTTCGGAAAAAAATGTGTCGCTTTTCATAGAATAAAATAAATGAATAGTATTTCATAAGAGTAGAACATAGTTTAAACTTGTTGGTTTTGCATCATTAACATAATTTGTAGTTCGAAATCACTAATTTCCAAGATTACTTTCTTCAGACCTTATTTTCCGTTTGCCTGTGTGTCCGTTAGTTTTCTTATAACTCTAAATGTAATAAAGCGATTTACTTTGCTCAAGTTTTAATATGGATTTCTTTCTGAGATTAAAAATTAACCATACATAAAACTCATAGAATTAAGAAAGATGCAATTTTGTTCTTCAAGCGACAGTTAAATTTGACGTGAATCGTCAATTTCTGCGCGGTTCTAATATCATCATTTTATACAAGAAACCGAGACATTTATCAGCTGTGACGTAATAACCAGATCCTATGTACAGTTGATAATTAGCAACTCGACATTAATTGATTGACCAATGATAGCCTCTATATCTTTAATTATACACAATTTTATCGAACCTACTCTGAAAATTGTATTTCTGCAATCTTGGAAGCACCATTGAAACATGTCCTAATTAAATAATATTCGAAGTATGGTAGCCCTAAACAAATATAGTATAGACCTGTTTGACACAATGTATCATTGTGTTCCAGTGTATAGGATTATGTCTTCCCAGCTACTGTTCATACACCGGCTGCCGTCTCAATGTAACGCACATAAATGTCAAATTACACAGAATCTCAGGCTAGACTAATGGATTTGCATGAACGGGCCACTCGTATACACAGCGTAAAGCATTAAAAAAAAAAGTTAAATAAAAGTTAAAAAGGTCTTCTATTAAATGCACCGCGGTCGCTGAATGTTCGCCATCTTGCTCTTTTGTCTCGCTTTGGTTACGTTAGGTTAGACTTGCGAAAAAGGATAACGCGAACTTGCCTCGAGCGAGCGCGATGCATTTATTACGAAACCTTTTTAAGGCATGTATTTAATACCTATTTCACTTTTTTTTAATAACACCGATGGTATCATACATCATTAGAATTATACTAGCGTTTTTTCTCGTTTTTTTTTCACATAACAACACATTTCACATAACAAGACATATTTTGTCTTTACAGAATCTATTTTTTTAAAGCCAATTCGAGGAGTTTATAAAAAATCATTCATGTAAAAGCTTTATAAAAAAAGTAAATTACATTTAAATCGATATTTAATTTTTGATGACTCTCTGAAATCGAGTCCTGTTTATAGTTCTATTTATGTCGATGATAATATATGTGCATCTTACATATTTTTGAAATGAAATAAAGTTCGCGATATACAATTGTACAAATACTTGTTTCATTTTTTAATACCTGCCTTTGTAAAATTGTCAAAAAGTATGCATTTGATGAAATTCTACCTTTTCAGACTTTAAAGTATTTTTAGTGTTATATATATCCTAATCGTAATCCTAATATTTATAAATGTAAACGTAGATTTATTTGTTACGCTTCCAGCCTTAACTAACCATATGAAATTTTACATACACATTTTTAGGGCTATAGAAAAGTTAATAGTATATACCTTTAGTGTACATTTCATCCAAAAAGAAGTACTATTTCCGACGGATTGTTCAAATCTACGTTAACACGATCGAACCAATAAGAAAAAGATACTAAGTACCTATATAAATTAATACACTTAGGTATTTAATAGTTAAATAAACCTTTTTCCGCCTTTCGTCCGCAACAGACAAATCATATAAACATCTGTCATTATAAAAGCAATCGTCAGTGTCATTCATAGTAAAAAAAAAAGAAAAAAGCAAATGGCGGCATGAGTTGCATTCGCTTTCGTTTCGCCGCCCGATACGTAACCATTGTTTTCTAACACTCGAAAGACCTCATTCCGCCACCGAACCGCATTCGAATTAATTACACATAATTGAATTTCGAATTGGAACGATGACATTTGAATTTTGGCGGGATCCGTTCACTCGGTAGTGATGCGCAACAAAGACGGCCGATTGTTACGATCGAGACCTCCCGCCGATATTCATAATGGTACATTAGAATCGACCGACAACATCGTATAGTGAAATGTGTGTAATGAGAATTATCTGGATTGCTTCTGTTGTATCGGCAGTTCGACTGACGAATGATATCCGTTTTGAATAGCATTCTTCAACGCGCTCCGTCTATACCGAAAGATTATTTCGTATTGTGTTCCCTTTTATTAGTAAGAAAATAGTAATCAGTTATTTATTATTAGTTGCATTACTTGCAGAAAACGCTCGGGAACTCCTTTTATAGCGTACACAAAAGGTACAAATACTCGTTTAATAATGAAACTCATAGGGAAAAAATAATCTTCAAATTTATGACGTAATAATTCACGGTCTCATTGACAAAATCTTCATTAAATTAAAATTTAGTTCAGTGGGGTGATACCGGCTTGATATTAGCATGATAATTAGCGGAAAATTTTGTAAAGAGTGCACTCGACATTCACATATCTAAACGTCTTTATGTAGATGCGAATAGAGCTTATTTCCGACTGTTTCGGACGATATCTTGACAATCGCTCGATTCTCTCGCGTCGATGCACATATCCCCAGTAGTAGAGGCGAGGCAGCCACGTGGGACACCCCGCGGGGAAGATGATTTTCGGCGAGTGTCGTTTTACGCCGATATTAACAGGACTAATCCCGAGTGTAAAAATCAAAATCTTGACATTAAACAAAAATTAAAGTGACTTTTATTTCTCCGAGTCATTTTACTATGCTACAAAACAGATATTAAGAACACTTTTACTGACAAAAAAAAGTCTCTCAGAGTATTATTAATATTACACTTTTTAAAGGTTTTATTTTTTTCCCTTATCAAACTGAAATAGTTTAGAATATTATCCGATACGAAATATATATAGGAGTTGTTGAGGTATGTATGCTTGGTACACATATATGTTTCAACAACTCGTATATGTATGAATAGTTAGCTTAGCTTAGGTTAGCTCAGATAGGTCGCGAAGTTATCTGGGCCTCACCCTGGACGGGCGCTGGCGGTTCGAGCCCCATTTCGCGGGGCTCGGACTGCGAATTGCTGGGGCGGCGGCGGCACTTGGCCAGTTGCTCCCGAACATAGGGGGGCCGGGCGCCGGGTGCCGTCGACTCTATATGGGAGTCGTGTGGGCGATGGCCGCCTACGGGGCACCAGTCTGGGC
>MU158703.1:59041-74560 GCA_015888305.1 Antheraea pernyi
GGCTACTAAGGCGAGCGCTTAAGGCACTCAGCCGATTTTTGTTTTGGCAACCAGCTCAAGGGTGCGCGGCACACCTCGGCTTGGCTGTTGCCTGTTCATGCAATTCGCGACCTATCAAAGCTAACCTAAGTTAAAGCTAAACTATTCATACCAATAAGAGTTGCTGAAACATATATGTGTACCAAGCATACATATCTCAACAACTCCTATGTGTATTTTGTATCGGAAAAGATTCTAAACTATTACAGTTCGATACGGGAAAGAAAAGAAAAACCCATCCACTTTATGTGTAAGCGTGTATGCGTGCACGTGTGTGGAGGTGATATGTGTAATGTTGTCGCAGTGATGTAAGATTTTGTGTCACTGTATCGCGCGAGCAGCGTACTCAAGGGCTCCACGCCGAGGGAACGGACCTAGGCTTGAGCTGCTGCCGAGGGGGGCCTAGTCTGGTGTGCGGGAGCGAAATTTACCCCCAGACCACGGCGGCGTGATCTGTGGTTACGCGGGCGTGGGCGTGAGCACGCTCTGTTTAGAGAGACAGGCTGGTACTGATCGTTCACTGCCGTTATTTCATCGGGAGGGTCGGTAAAAATATGTCGCGGACGTCTTTTACTACGCGCAGCGTTTGGTACGGGTTCGTATTTTGCGGCGGATACCACTAACGGACTGGGATGATTCGCGGCTTTTTCAAAATAACTAATCGTAAGTGATTTTACGTACGCCCAGATAGAAGGCATCTCTAGGTCCCTATGTAGATCAACTCTCCGGACGTACCACGGGGCACCGGTCACTTTACGTAAAACGCGGTTTTGAAGAACCTGCAACTTATGAAAATTATCTTTCGACATATGCGCAAAAACGGGACTGCTATATGTCATCACGGGACGAATACACGTCTTATACAAAGTGAGCTTGTGTCTGAGGGACATCTTACTCCTATGACAAAGCAACGGATGGAGGCGACCCAAAACCATAGCGGCTTTGTTTCGTACTCTATCTATATGTGACTCGAAATTTAAATGTTTATCTAATGTAACACCGAGATATTTGACCTCGTCGGCCCAAGGTATATCGGTTCCGTATAGCCTGATGGGCTCGAGGTTATTATTACGTCGTAAAGGATCGAAGAGTATCGCGGCGCTCTTATCAGGATTAACTTCTATGCGCCATCGACGAAACCATTCACCGAGTGTGCAAACGGCCTTTTCGATGCGCTTCCTAAGAAAGTCCGACCGCAAGCTGGAAGTGTAAATAACGGTATCATCAGCATAGCAACCTACCTCGACCCGTTTAGACCGAGGTAGGTCACTGATGAACAGATTGAAAAGCGAGGGCGCGAGTATGGATCCCTGTGGCACACCTGAGCGTATCGGGTGGGGAACCAGTTTAATATTACACGTAATTACGCTTACTAGTGCTTAACAACTGCACCGGTGTCAGTCGGTTCATAATATTGTCATTTATAAACTAGAATTATTATAATTATATAGACATATATTATGTTTACAAATTTCGATAGGCGAAACAAAACCGATTAAAAATTAACCCGTGCGGTGCTGTACGCGTGAACCGAATGAAACCGAAATTAATCGGTTCATACCACCGCTCTAATTTATTTTACGTGACTCATGATAAATCCAAAATGAACTGTGCATTATACATCTATATTAATATATCTTTAGTTCTATCTGTACATATTTTTTATTTGAAATAAGTATAATAAATCTAATATAAGCTGATTATGAATATGTCGTCAATAATTATTATTTGTGCATCCGAAATTAAAACAAAAAACGAACGATTTTTATAAAATTTTCTATGTGGAAAGTTTGTTTTATTCCGCGATTAATAGATAAGAGTTGTTAATAACAGCTAATCTAAAATGTTTATTCTTAATCGGTTTCATAACCGATTAGATATTAAAGATTTAAATTTTCATAATACTACATTACAGATTAAAAATATGTCTAATTCTCAACAGATTATAATAGAATTTTGTTTATAGGTATTGATAGGAGGCCAAACAATTCTGGCGTTCGTAAATCATGTGATTTACCAATTTTAGATATTCTAATATCGATATATATATAAATTTTGACATTCTACGAGTATAATCTATAGGAGAAGATAAAACAATTATATAATAATCTATACTAATATTATAAAGCTGGAGGGTTTGTTTGTTTGTTTGAATGATCTAATCTTAGGAACTTCTAATCCGGTTTATTGAAGAAGACTATAGGCTATAAATATATCTTACGCTTAGACCAACAGGAGCGGAACACCAATGAATTTTCAAAGTTTTTTTACTTATGAGAGCATTCGCTGCGTGATAGCATTATCCCTAAGTAACTATTCCACGCAGAGGAAGTCGCGAGAACAGCTACTATAATCTAATAGAAGTAAAACAAAATATGGAATCGAAAATTATTAGTGCATTAACAACGCGTGCAAAACCGCATGCCCAACTAGTCGTAATATTACAAAAGGATAATAAAAGATTGTCTTTCCGCTAAAAAGTAAATTGAACAATACAACATAATACGGTTTTTTGTTCATTCTCTTTCATGGAACTTGAATTTCGCGTGATCCATTAAAAAATATGTAATCAATTATGTCCAAAGAACTATTTCGGTTGTGACAATATGATTTTGATTTAACGGCAATTATAATGGACCGTTTTTTGGAACAATTCATAGAGATATTTATTGGGATTTACTTGTTAATTGTGCGGAGTTTTTTTGGCAGCTTCTATTTCAGCCAATTCTTCGTTACATTATATTTGGTAATATTTAATGGTTTAGCTAAAATATTGTAACCGAGTACACACAGACCTCGCTAAACTTTTTCGCCGCTCTGAATATAAGAATAAGCTCGAATCTTTAAATTGTTTCGATGGTATGCATAATACGTATCTATACCTTAATTGTTGCTCCTATTTAGAGCGGTCAAAAAGCTTGGTGCGGACTGTACGATAATTTCTTTGTGCCGATTTAATTTAATTCTAATGTCCAAACTTTTCATATAATATTTAAAGTAACGAAACATATACACACTAAAATATAGCTAAAGATTTTATCTACTTATTTTAAAATTATATAATTTTTTTTTTATAACTGACTACGCTATTGATCAAGAAAGGTCTTAACAGCTTCACCGGACTACAAAATTATATAACTTCAGCAGTTTTCAAGCTATAACGATACAAAAGGACAAAAGAAAGAGTTGCTGCCTTTTATAATCATACACCTGTAATCATTACATAGTATAAAACAAAGTCCTCTGCCGCGTCTGTCTGTCTGTTTGTTCACGATAAACTCAAAAACTACTGAACGGATTTTCATGCAGTTTCACCATTAGATAGAGTGATTCACGAGGAAGGTTTAAGTGTATAATTTGTGTATATTTTTTAATTATAGAGGGCAGGAAAACGTCCGCCGTGCACGCTAGTATGCAATAAAATAATGTTTTAACAAATGAACCGATTTCAGAAAAATTATCTTTAAAAATGCAATGGAACGTCTTCGACCATAGTTAGGTACTTCCCTAGTTTAGGATTGTCATGAATCTACGCAAAAGAGATCCCGATCAAATCCAAGGTCCAAGAATTAATAAAATTACAAAGAGGCCTGAAAATATCGCCTTTCTAATAAAAAAAGAATATGCGAAATTGGTTTACGATAAAGTTCTGAAGTAACAAACGTATAATAAAAAAACGAATTGATAAGTCGGTTAAAAATGATTTGAATTGTTGTACTCAAAAATGTATCTTTACGCACAAAATAAAAAAGAAATAATAATTGAAGTTTGTAACAAATTTTCTACATACAAAATAGATTACAAGAAATGGTTTTAATCGCGAATTTTTTCACTCAACTATTTCGAAGATGACTACGCAACTCTCGCTAACTTCCAAACTGACATTTTACTTCTACTATAATAATTAATACGTAGGTGTTACAATGAAATATATATTAATTTCACACTAATTATAACGCCATTAGCCGGCACAGGCGCCGGTTTTTCGATTTTATGCATTAAGAGTTTTTATTAAATTTTTTGTCCGACCACTTTAATAATAATGAATTTCTGTTGACTAGTTTCGGTCGTTTGTATGCAAAGATATTTAATTTATTATCGACTAGCTTTACCCGTGACTTCGTCCGCGCGCGGCCTTATGTAAAAATCATTGACTAATAAAGTCATTTGAATGTATTAAGTCCATTTACTCATCTACTTTTCTCACGTACTTAAGTCGCGTTGTCATTAAAATTACAATTACCGGATAAATTTTAATGAAACAAAGATTAAATGTTACTCGAAGGTATGCTTTACGACTTTCTTGAGAAGGTTTTATCATGAACGCAGTTCTTTAGCATCTACAAACAGACAGACACTTCTAAAATTGAATGAAATATATATTATTACATATTCCTAGAAACCGACAACAATTATTTCACAAAATTTTAAATAGTACAGACACGTTACCTTTTCATTCTTGTTGTATGTGTAGACTAGTGTGCGGCCCGGCTTCGGATGGGTGTAATGTACATGTAGTAATTTGAATAAATACGACTTATACACATAGATATTTGCCCTTTGCATAGTATGCTCTCGTTTTGTAATATTTTACTTCTTTTTTTTTCGAACTGACTACGCTATTAACCAAGCAAGGTCGTAACAGCTTCACCGGACTACGTAATAGTTTACGGTTCAAATTTGACATATTCTTTTGTTTTTTTTTTGCCTCAACTAAAAAAAAATATATTTTAATGTTTAATTTATTTTAATATTTCATTCTTTTAATGATAAACACTTTCTCTTATTTTGTACATCTTGTGTTCACCTTTAGCAGGGTTTATGTAATGATATTATAACCATAATATTTTCACAAAAAAATTTAGTCCGTTGAAGCTGTGAAGACCCTGCAGGGTCAATAGCGTAGTCAGTTCGAGAAAAAAAAAATTCACAAAACAAATGGCACGATAACGCACACAAACGTAAAGTAATATTGTAACGTCACTCTGCCTTAGATAAAATGTGGAAGTAAGATGGCATATTCTTAATATCGGTGGTCAAAAAGAAATAGTTATATTTTGCTTAGATACGGGCTAGCCAAGTTTTAACGAGGAGCTGTCGAAGCTTATATGATAACGAGCGCCGGTAGCCTACCTCCCCACCTCTCTCCTCTCCCCTCCCACTTCTCCCTTCCCCTCTTCCCCAAACACAGGCTGGCAACGCACTTGCGACTCCCCTGGTGTTACAAGTGTCTATGGACGGTGGTGATCACTTAACATCAGGTGACCCAGCTGTTCGTTTGCGTCTTATGAACCAATAAAAAAAATGATGTATCTACAGATTTTTGGTTATAATATCATTGGGTTCATGTCAGTTTTTGTTCAGCGATCTTAGTTTTGTGGATCTTAAATAAATATGTATAAGTTTATAACATTCTAAGAATCTTTATAATTCTGATCACATAATCAATTATATATTGTTGTATTTTAAATCGGTAATATTTCGTACATTTCCCAAGGCCCCACGGCAGGCCCAAAAAACGCTGGCTGGACGTGATGAGGGCGGACGTAAAGGCGAATAACCTCACACAAAAGGATGCCGAAGACCGGGCAAAGTGGAGAAAGCTAAGTAGGAAAGCGGACCCTGGCACCAGGCCGGGATAACGCTAGGAAGTAGAAGAAGAATATTTCGTAAGATGTTTTTTATTGTAACTTTTTTTTTTCAAATGAATCTAACTCTGTTGTCATGATTATCATCATAAGCCTGTAAGAGACCAACTGCAGAATCATAGACCTCACAAGGAAGGTATGGGCATAATAACCACGCCAGATCACGACGTATTGGCGATTTCAAACTCCGAGAAATCCACAGTTCGCTATTTTCCCACATACCACAGGAACATTTGTCAAGTTCAGATTTCCTCATATTTACCTTCACTGTCGACGGTAGTGTTACTGATTGAAATTAGTAAATTAATGCGAATTATCTGCCAAAAAAATTGGCTGAGTGCCTCAGGCGCGCTCGCCTTAATAGACCGGTGAAGCTCCCAAAGTAAATTCTGGTATTTTGCATAGAGATTTGGAACATTCATGGTTTTCCATATCTATGATACAATCCTTAAACACTGCTCAATCCAGGAAGTTTCTGTCAATACAGCTAAGAGTCTGATTTCTAAATGGTTGAGCAATCTTACATATGACGTAACTGAGCATATGAAAAAGGCTATGGACCACACCTTAAGAGTAAAAAATAAAAATATATTTTAGTAAATGAAACTGATCCAATTGAATGGATAGTTCCAGTTATAGTCTATATTCGAGTATACAATATGAGAGAATAATCATAGCGACTCTCTAAAGGACAAAACGGGTGTGTAGAGACATCTCGTTCAAACATCGAAACCTAATTTCCTGTCTCAGAAACAGCTAACCGAGCTTAAAGACAAATACTGCTTACACCAAAATACCTATACCCGCCACCCCTCCCCGTTGCATTGGAACTTGCGATGTGCACGTGGTATTTCAAACAATGCCGCAGTCCATGTTATACTGGTATCGATGACCAAACATGATGAGTATTGTTGTTAAGATGTGAAAATACTGTTTGATGTCTGTCCATCGATCCGTCTAGATACATCGGTTGCCACCTCCCTCCATTTATGCTTGTCAATTATAGCTTTAAGACAAAAGTGTTATGGACTAGTTTACCTTGAATATATACTTGTGTGTTTAGTTTCGTTTACTTGTTATGCTTTCACGCCTTAACTAACCTAACTTATACATACTAATTTTGTGATACACTTTGTCAGAGATAAAAAAATGACAGAAAAATATACTATTTTCAAAGGAATAATAGTTAAACTAACTTAAAACTTAGAATTAATGACAGAACACATTTCCATGGATTTTAACATTTTTGTCCGTCTGGCGTTTGTACGGGTTTCTCGCAAAACTACTAGAAGGATTTTAATGAAATTTGGTATAATTATACAAATACACTGGTATAACATTTAGGAAATGTTTTACATATATGTATATCACATTCGTATATATGTTTATCTTACATATAAGGAAACACAAAAGAGAAGAAATTTACGCAAGAACTATTGGACGGATTTTCACGAAATTTGGTATGGTAGTGATTTATACATCGATAAAATTAAATTCCATGTGGACGTAGTCGCGGGCCCAGCTAGTATATTCATAGAATTAAAGAAGTGTCCAACAATTGGCAAACTTATTCAGCAAATATGCTGCAGTACAGTAGTACTGCAGCGCTGATTTATGGGATCCCATAGGATGAGCCCATGTTCAGTCAGAGATTTGTTCTTAAATCTCTAAGTTACAAACAATAACACAGAGACACAAACACCTTATTGATGATCACATTATACATAGGTACTGACGCCACAAAATTAGACTAAGTCTGTCTGCATCCAAACTTTATCAAACCAATAAAAATAAAAATATGCAAGTTATAACATACATGCATAATGACGCATATATAAAAATGGTTCTATAAATATAGACATATAATAAATTATGTTACAAGTATAAATTTGCGATATATTTTAAGTCTCATCTAAAATAAATTGTCCTACACATTTTCCTTGAACTTTACGCCTTTCACAGTTACACCTTATAGTACCTTTTCTCCTACAAATAATAACAATAGGTTATAATTTAAAAGACCGAAAATAAGCAAAGAACAAATAACTACACGTTTTAATAAGTCACGTGGGCTTCGAAACAATATATGTTTTATTTTAAGGAGCACAACCCACTCGGAAAGTATTTACAAACCGAAGACATACTGTTCGTGAAACAATATGAAACCCCAGAATCGTAGCAAGTTCCCATTGACTTTTCAACTGAATTTTATTTGTTTTTATCCGTGTTTAATTAAAAGCGTAGAATGTCGCGGTCGGTTACCCGTGCGGGCTGCGGCAGGAGTTTTAGTTTTGGACTTTCAAACTTCTGGTTCAAGAACGGATTACTTTTCTCCCGGTGAAGTTGTGGGGTTTGTTTGCGGTACCATAGTTAAATTAAATCAGATCGTTCAGTTTACTCATTTTCCTTACTTCAATAAGAGTCTCATAAATAACAATCGTACATTTCTTTCATGGTCTTGATTAACTAGATTGTTGCTCTGGATAATAAAAATGTATTGCTTTTTTATGTCAAAAGGCGGCAAACGAGCAGGTGGGTCACCTAATGTTAAGTGATACCCACCGTCCATAGACACTAGCAACACCAGGGGAGTCGCAAGTGCGTTGCCAGCCTGTGTATGGGGGAGGGGTAGGGAAATGGGGAAGGGAAAGGGGGAAAGGAGGTGGGCCTCCGGCGCTCTCACTGACCGAACGAAACGCAACAATGCAAGCACTATTACTTCACGTCGGTGTTCTGTGAGAGGGTGGTACTACCCCGGACGAGCCGACCCATTCATGCTGAAACTAGTAATAGCTACAGCGTGGCTCTACCACCTTCAAAGTAATAGCTACAGCGTGGCTCTACCACCTTCAAACTTGTCACTTTTCACTTATTAACTCTTATATTCATCAATATTTATATAGAATATAAAATTATGGATTAACTAATTAGTGTTTGAAGAATTTCACGAACTCGTTTAATATCCCTATAACAACTAACATTAAAATATAAATTATTTAGTGATAAAACATTCCTAAACTCAGTTCAGGTATCGTCAATTGTCAAGTTTTGTTTCAAATAAATTTCTCCTTTATTGTCGATGATAGAGGAGATGAAAATTAATTATCAATTTACACCAAGAGACTAACATCTACGCAGTAAACAAGCTGTTCTCCGTGCCACGTGACATATTGTAAATTCCGTTTTTTATTAAAATGTTTTTTTACTTATTTTATTCCCACTTCATTTGACCTTTTTCCAAAAGTACACGATAAACTCTGGATATTTTTAATTCACATAAAGGTTTCCGAGCGTAAATTCGTTCTCAGAAATATATTAAAATCAAATTATATATTCTAAGGGTTTTTACACGAGTTTGAATAACATATAATTTGTTTCAATGACTGCAGTATTTTAGAAGACTATGCGAAATTTGAACCGACGTTAAAAAAATAAAATAAAAAGTCCTTATTTAACAAAAATGATTTACAAGGCATAAAAATCAACTGAAGATTCCCACACTAGGAACTGAATCCTATGTCGTGGGTAATCGAATAAAAATTATTTACAAAATTTATCTCTTGTTAGTGCCGTAAGTGGCTTACTATTTAGACAATTAAGATAAATAACATGTAGAATATACATATATATCAAACTATTAATATTACACAAATTTAATACCTAAAGTACACAAACACACGGTTATTATTTAAGCAGGAAGTGAAAAGTTTGGGTAGGTTTGTAAATTGACTTTATAATTGTATTTATATTCATTGCTTGTGTCTGTTTAAGAAAGGATATGAAGAATGTTTTCTGTCTCCTCGTATGATAAGGATAATAACCAATATGTGACACTTGCTTTTACTTCTCTTAATTCTCGGTTAATTATTGGTCTCAATGGTTAGCGTTTTCGGTAACTGCATCGATCGACGAATCGATCGATCGATAAATTTTAATTCTTTAGAATGAGTTGGAGCTTTGGATGAAGGACAATATCATAGTGAAATTATGGATGATAGTAAGGCTCTCTCTAATATCCGTTACTACCACTCTCAAGTTAAAGGTATGTCGCAAACTACCTATAGCCGTAGTCCGGCAGCTGCACTTGAAAATCTCTGTGACGACGTAACTATACCATGTGAGGCCCGTACAAATAAAAATTGTTACATTGTAATTTAATTTCTGTAAATCCAAGTTACGGAGTTTGTCTTATGCCATAGAATTCCTATAATCGTAGATTCTGGAAGTATTGGGGCCCGTCAAGGCAACAGCCAGTGGTATTTTGTCAGCTCTGCCATCCTATAGTTACGCCATTGCATGTTATATTACAACATTATTTAACATTTACCATCAGGTAAGACAGTGGTCAAACATCAAATACTACACAATATAAAAAAATACAAGACATTCTAACAGCGTCACTTCGTTTTTTGTTATCCAGTGGAGCGTTGAACACAGTCGCGATTATCTACCTTGCTATACCAGTATACCTATATCTGCAATTTTGAAAGACACTCGCCATTTCTCACCCCACAAGATCAGAAACTTTGACTGTTCCGTTATTATATTTAAGAGGGAAAAAAACCTTCCCACACGCCCTATTAAAAATTCGTTAGCGAAATACGACAATCATGAACTTTGGTCTTTGATTGACGTTTGTATCTTCCCTAGCAAATATTATTATGCTCAGACAATGGGCTGGTCCGTAGGTTACATGTTTGGGGCGACCTTCCTTGATACTCCATTCAAGAGCTGTCACCTTTGATGAAGACAATAATAACTTTACAATAGATGTAGCATTGTATCTAAAAATAGTTTTTTTTAATTAGTTGTTATAATGTATGTATTAAAGATTTAAAAATTTTGGTCGGCCTCTTTTGGGGTCTCGCCCAGTGTGTCTTTAATAAATAATTATTATATAAAATTTGTGTCATTTTAAACTTGTTACTTCCGTAAATTATATTTCCAATGCCAAGACTCAGTGATCGTCTCATATGTAACACATAGAAATGAATAGATTTGGAGAGTTAAAGGAAAATATTAAATTTTTCAGTTGCTTACTTGGCTGGAGACAATAATAAACATTGTATCTAATGAAGTGTTTTATTAAAAAGTGTTACTAATATAAATTCACTTGGATTTAGACGTTACACTATACTGGTATGTGAAGGTACAGTACGAACTCATAATCATCACAAAAATCCAAGTCGTATTGATGATGTAAATGTATATTGTAATTTTTCCACTATTTGTATCGAGATATTTCGGCTTCTCACGATGATTTCCTTCACCTTTTTTTTTATCGAACTGACTACGCTATTGACCCAGCAAGGTCTTCACAGCTTCACCGGACTACTAAGGCGAGCGCTTAAGGCACTCAGCCGATTTTATTTTGACAACTAGCTCAAGGGTGCACGGCACACTTCGGCTTTGGCATCTGCCCACAGTGTTACTAACTAAATATAGGCCCATGTACGCCTCGATATTACACTGATTGGGTCATCATAATTACTTATAGATATCATTGGAATAATTTTTATTAAATTCTCTTAAATCTATCTATGTTTTGTGTGTGAATATTTAACTAGCCGTATTATCAAACTTTATAAGTGGTATACATGAAACATTTCAGGCACGTTATACATGTTTAATCCTATTCTCGTTGCGCAACATAAATTGCAAATTTTTTTTAGGATAGTTGTTGTCTCTATTCTATTATTACAAAGAGAATAACTGACACTAAATCGTATGTCTTAGCGTATCTATTTTCAAATGAAATGTAGGTAACCTATGAAATTTGTAGTACTTTAATGGATATGGAAAAAAAAATTAAGGTGGTCATAAGGACAAGTACAATTATTTTCTTAGTTCTTAAGTCAACAACAGTTTAATTAAAATAAAAAAGTAAATATTATTATTTTATTATTATTTATCTATTACCTAGAAATTCCGATAATACTAAATATTGCATAAAATGATTGTATTATATTCTTTCTCTTATAAACTCCATTGGACATAATGATATTACATTTTTAACATATAATAAGAAAAAAATAGAAATCATTCCTACACCTTAGTGATACAGCAGATGTAACCACAGAATTAGTCGTGTAATCACATGCAAACGGTCGCTATCCTGAGAATGTCCACGGCAATAAATAATATTCGTTATCATATACTTATTAAATCAAAGGAACTCATAAATCTGACGCGCTAGGAGTGACCGCTCTCGTCGAGGATACCATGGCAGAGTATAGGAGTGAATAGTACGGCAACTTTGTCGTTGGTGACATAAAACTTGGAAACGTATAATTTTAAGGATTTTAAATAAACAACAGTCGTCAAGTTCATCCCATTTTCTTTTATTATTGTTTAGTATGTGTTTTTAAAGAATTACCATAATCTCATTTGATGTTGAGTGACGTTGTGATCCGAGATGGTGACGCTCTGCAGCATAGAGGGAGTGATTCTCAGTGTGACTGCCGAAGCACACTAACAGACGCTTGGCGACGGATTTCTTTACTTAGGGGTAAAAAACAAATAATTGTTGTTAAAGGGTAAAAGCAGGCTTTACTAGTCCCGTAGCCACAGCGTAAGCCTTTCGAATGACTTTAAACTTTTTTATGACTCATCGTTAATTATGTTAAATTGTCACTTAATTTTCCATACTTTTTATAATAAAACATCAATATAAATATTGTAAAACACTTGTTTAAAACGATGTATTATATTTAACAAGTACATTACATAGTATTACATTTAAAGTAGAAACTATAAACATGAAAGTATGTTTGTTTCATTGTTGATCAGGCTTGAATGGCTGGGTGGACGCACAGAAAATTTTGTTAAAGTAATATCTGCCTTATAACCCACATTTTAAATAATATTCTATAGTACAGTAATGGATGCAGGTGACACATAAAAATCCCTAATTTTTTTTCTTGTTTAATCGTTATTTTGGTATCGTTTTAATCACATTTTAATTCTCATAAAATCTAAATATACAACATAAGAATAAAATAACAAAAAATAATGTTACAAACCATCGTTAAATTGTGCGAAATTTAGGTTTTATACACTCGAATAAAGCTAACCTACTGTACACTTATATTATAATGACTTATACTCAAACTGACATTAGTACGTGTACCGACCGCCCTTTATGAACTAATAATGTGCACCACAAAAAGGCTTTGCATATAAATCTCCTAATTACAACAATTCATACCGTACTAATCTCGACTAGGCCATTCTATCATTTGCATAGCTTTTTTAATAAGGACAATTGACGATGATTTAGGGAGACCGGAATTTAGTCTAGTGACGTCACGGGGCTGAATTCGACCGAGAAGTTGATGTGAGATCTATTGTGGGTAGTCGAGTGACAAAGTGTTTATAACTATAACATATAGCGGGGTTTTTATTTTATTTAAACAAATTAATAATAAATTTCATTATTAGTTCAATTAAAACTATATATTTTTGTAAAGCTCGTATTGGACACGTGTTTGGTTTTTTTTATTTTTAATCACTCTCAAGCTTAAACCATTTTTTTATAAAACATGACTGAGTCACGTGGTATGACCGGTACCTCGTTGACATAGGCATTCACAGTTCGGCGCTTTCTTGTCACTCGATCAATCCGCTCGCGTCTCGCGCGCGCTTTTTAGTTTCATTACTTCGTTCTCATTTGCCATAGCATGATTTCAGATAGCCCATAATCTTAACCATTAAATAAACTATGCAATGCAAAAATGCCTTCTGCAATCTGAATTACAATTTATTATAATATTATTTATAATAATAATTTATTATTATTATATATTAATTTATTATATATAATTATATATTATTCAACATACAAATATAAATAATAATGTTATACAAAACTAATATAAATGATAATATTGAATAATAATTGAATATTTAACTGCTAAATTTTATTTTAGTTCGAAATTAATTTAAAAAAAAACCATTACTTTTTCTATCTAAATAAAAAAAACGTTTTTTGTGTGCGTGTGTAATAATTCACACGCGGTAGAATTGAAACCTTCGAAAAGAAGGCGAGAAGATCGTATGTTTCACTGTTCTCCAATACCCGAAAACAAACGAGACACTGCTAGCACTCTGACCGACGCAGTGTTCACCCCCTCCACTTTGATACAAAAAGATTGAGGATCAGAATTTTAAACCCCAAAAATTAGAAGTTTCACTTCAAACAGTGTGTTTCATCTCACTAGGTATTGCAATTTGCAAAGATAAACTTATGTTTTCGCGTCATAACATACTAGTAAACGTGACCGACCGTACTGCAATTACGCGGCTTGCATCAGACTAGTGATGCGTGGGATAACGGCCTGTGTACATGTAATATTAATATTTTGTATTTATATTGTGCTCATAATATGTTTGATTAATTCACAAACTGTATATCTATTATTATTGTATAATATAGTAAAAACCGGACTAATGTTAATAATTTCAATATACAAATTATGAAATTTCAATAATTCACACTATAAATGATTTAAAAATTCAAAAGAGTACACAGCACATTGTTCTGAGTTTTCACTTCTGTCGGCAATCCTTATGACTCACTCGATTTTTTTAAATGCTATATTCGCATACACTGTATACAAAACTGAATTATTCCAATTTCAATCACGATTTTGTCGTCAATTGTACAATAAAAATAAAATAAATAAATAAACATTAACCGCCCGTGACACGCAATAAAACGGATTATCCCGTTTTGTTGGACTCATTCGTATGGGGTAACACACAGACTGTATAGAATGCACTTCGCGCCGGTCACTCGTTCATTCATTCGCTTATTCACTCACGAATTTATTATATTAAATATGAATTAACATATTCAACGAGGTGACACATGCATTCTGTTACTATTGTGTTTATCCAAAGATTTATACACGTAAACAGGGTGCCGTGAGACATAGCGGTCTTTCAAATACAATTGTCATATTTTCATTTAGGTGAGACACGGTTCCATAACGAACTATTGTTGTATATTTTCGAGGTACGTTCATATAATGTTAATTATTATATTCATTTTGATTTTATTTGCGTGTGATTGGAAAACTCGTAAAAGACTGCGTTTAGTTCTTTTTTAACACAACATTTTTTAACGGATATCATCGCTTTCCCCTGCGACGTAGTATCTGACCTCTAGTGAGAGAAATAAGTAAATGAAAAACACTGTTTTAACATCAATTCGTTTAAATCAAATCAAAAATACTTTTTTTCAATTTACGCCCTGAGAAAACGCTTATGAACAAAACTACCACCGGTTAGGAAAACAACCCAGTCATCGAGAAGAACCGGCAAGACACTAGATCTGGTTTATCTTTTCATAATACATACATTGTTTCTGTGTGTCTGTCTGTCTGTTTGTTTAAACACGCATCATTGCTGAAATACTATGTTCAAGATAAAACCTTATCAAGAAATCATAAAGCTTATCCTAGTAACATTTACTCTTGGTTTCATTAAAATCGGTTCACTCTATCAAAAGTTATTGTAATTTTAATAACGACGCGACTTAAGTACGACAGAGAAGTGGATAAATAAATGGGCTCAATGTACTCAGATGAGTTTATAAGTTTTTTTTACATTAGATTTCATGCGGACTGAGTCGCGGGTACAGTTAGTAGTGAGATTTTATCGTGAGCGCAGTACTTTAGCAGTGATGCGTGTTCAAACAAACAAACATGCAGACAGACATATAGACAGACATTTCTAAAAATGATTGTCGATGAAACGTTTTTTATGACTTATTCCAAGACGCCTGCAACAAAAGTACAGATACGTTAGATTTACATTCTTATTATATATA
>MU158703.1:74743-186607 GCA_015888305.1 Antheraea pernyi
ACATTTTGACATCTGTCAATAAAGGACTTCAAAAAAGGTTGTGAAGGAGGTTGCTATGCTCGACTGTATGTATTATTTTACTCTTACGTTCCAATTACCCTTTTTCATTCTACATTCAATGATTAAATTCAATGATATTATAACATACAACTATTATTATAATATTTATCCCTTTAAAAAATCAATGAACTATGGTCGATTGTCGACCACTGGGCGCCCACTAGTAATATGTAATATTGAAGATAACAAACTTTAATGAAGTATTCGTTTTAAAAATAACAATAACTCTGTCTTCACTGGTTTTTTGAAAAGCTTACGTGTATCAAAAGACGAACTAATAAAAATGCAAAAATCTCTCGATTAAAATTGTATTTTATTGAGTTACAGGATCGAACTCGCAAACTCTTTAACTAAGTGGATATTTTAACTATTACTGCGCCACTAGCTGTAGAACAAGGGAAAAGAAATCTAATATTTATAAAGCGGAATTAGTCAACACATCGTTCGGATCTAAACTCCCCGCACCCTTAAATCGAGAGGGATGATGCCCAAGTGTTTGTGCAAATGTTAAATTTTATTGGCGAATTAATTGTCCGCATGCAGGCCGTGCCGGATAGATTTGTTAAGTGGCGAGTCCCCCATGAGTAGGCGGTACTGTAATGTTAGAATAAAACTTTTAAGAGATTAAAATATATAGAATAATCCTTAGTTTTATACTTTAATTAGTGAGCAGTTCCGTCTGGGGCCGTTCAACGTTAGCAGATTTTTTTGTAACTTCTGTCCGCCCTATCAGCAAATATCTATATAAGTATTTCTTAATCTGTTCAGGTTTCCTTATTAATTCAAGGGCAATAGTTATAAGTCTAAAAATAAGGAATTAATAGTTATAATAGTTATAGTAGAACCAGGAGATCTCGTTCTTGCTTGATAATAAAAAAAATCCTAAAAGTTAACCGCAGTACCACATATCTGATCCAATTGTAAATCTAAACCATTCTTGATTCCACCTGAACACACACAAAAAACTTTATCAAAATCTATCCAGTCGTTTAGGAGTTCAGTCGCATAGACACGGACGGGAAAATTATGTATATAAAACATAGGACAAACTCTATAAGAGACTCTACTGCGTTAGCGCACAACATAACTTATACGAAGCGGTTCTATTATAACTGTCCTACACAGCCATTATCATACCTAATATAGGGTGGTCTCATTCGACAGAAATACAATTGCCATATATCAACCACCTGAAAGCAGAATATTCCGATCAAAATATCTTTAAAATATGCAGTAACGCACAAACCTTATACTCAGCTAAAATTACGTGTCTTAAGTTCAATCATAGGAAGCTATACACTGCAGTGAATATCAAGTGGGCTCTTCACATTTCTGATAGCTTATCACACTATAATTACTAATATAAAAACTAAAACTAAAAATGAAATAAATATAAAACTGTAAAAGCCATAAAAACCCCACGACATGCAACCCATCCGTCAACACCCCAACGAGAATTGAAATCCCGAGCGTAATTCAGCGCGAAACATATTGTTCATGTTAACTTGCGTTAAGCTTCAATAAACTCAACGCAATGGGTTCCAGTAACACTTTAGGATGTTATACTGTAATCGGAGTATATATTAATAGCAATTAAGTATTATAGTGGACGTTACTTTGCCCTTGCGCTTAGAATTGGTTGGTTGCTACCACGTACCACTGCAACAAAAAACGTTTGATTTTATTTGTGCGAGGTGTATAAAAGATAAATAGGAAAAGTCATAGAAAGAGCGAAATATTAGTAGCTAAATGATCGAAAAGAATTAAAAACGCGTCCTTGGTTGATGGTTGACCTGACGACGGTTGACATTGTTCGTATGTAACTGTAAAATATAATTAGTTAAGATATGCTGCAGATTAACTCCGATACGAAATATATATAAGAGTTATTGAGGTATGTATGCTTGGTACACATATATGTTTCAACAACTCATATATGTATGAATAGTTAGCTAAGCTTAGGTTAGCTCACATAGGTCGCGAATTGCATGTATCAGGCAACAGCCAAAGCCGAGGTGTGCCGCGCACCCTTGAGCTAGTTGTCAAAATAAAATCGGCTGAGTGCCTTAAGCGCTCGACTTAGTAGTCCGGTGACGCTGTTAAGACCTTGCTTAGTGAATAGTGTAGTCAGTTCGAAAAAAAAACTGCAGATTAACGTCTAATAACCACAATCCATTACACATGTTGCACTCTTTCACATCTCCAGATCGATGTCCACTCTTTCGATTCAAACTTGATAATTCCTGTGATATATTACGTAATATTTAAAAAAAGGTTTACTATTTTGTCTATTTTATTTGTTTAAAATAAAACTCCGACGTCCGTTCACTTAAAGCGTTTATTCCGACTAACTGTATTGTACACATCGCATATTGAAGAACAACGCTAACCTATATTTATAACTAACATCCCTCCACCAATATTATCGAGATACAACTATGTACTAAAAATATATGTGTATTCTACATAAAGCGTTTATAATCCACGCGTTCTAGAGGTCTAAGGGGTCGTTTACTTGAAACCTGATCTGAGCATTGCGGTACGTTATCCACTTCGACAGTGCTGCTGCAGTCTGGATGTTCACTCTCGGCCGCAGTCAATGTATTTTCACCGACAGCAGAGTTAATCTGGTTACTGGCACCGCTATCCGCTTCCGTGTCTCCCCTTCCAGAGAAAACCACGTTCGGCATGATGTCAGCGGCGTGAGCTGTTTCACAATTAGGCTGGTCATTCCTTGGCAGCACTTCCTTCTTCCTATCTGGACTTTCTCCCTTAAATTCATATATCTGATCCCTGTGTCTTTTTACAATAATATTATCACCAAACATTTTAATAAAGTACATACTTTTCCCCACTTTCTTTACTATTTCCCCCTTTTTCCAGTTTTTAAACTTATTCATATAAATTTTTACTAAAACTATCTGTCCAATCGTAAAGTCTATTTTTCTTTTTCCACGATAGTACTTAACCTGTAAAGATTGCTTCTTTTTTACATCATCAGGTAGTATTTGTTTGGATAATGACAACGGGGTCGGGCGTAAAAAATCTAGTCTACAGCGTAGTTTTCTACCGAATAGAACCTCAGCAGGAGAAATGTTCGTAGAAGAATGTTCTGAATTCCGATAATTAAATAAAAACTCATTTAATTTTACGTTAATATCTTCTTTATTACTACCAGCTAACATGATAGATTTTAACGCTCTTTTTATAATTTTAACGTAGCTCTCTGCTTGCCCATTACTAGCTGGATGATAAATTGGAGAAGTTACGTGATTGATACCATTATCAGAACAAAATTTCGAAAATTCGGTTGAAACAAAGTATGTGCCGTTATCAGTGCAAATAGAATTAATTAACCCAAATCTCGCCATCACTTCACAAAGTTTTTCTATAATTATTCTAGATCCATGCCCGCCACTAACAGTCTAATTATAACTTTAGTTTTTGTATTCAGTTTATTTATTAGTAACCACCCGCGCCTTCGTCTACCTTCATACCTTTGTAAACGGTGACAAATCATATTATCCTATTCATATTTTAAACGAAAAAGTTTGTAAGTTCGGATGTATAGTTTTTACTCTTTCACGCAAAATCTACTGAATGAATGAATCTACCGATGACACATTACAGTAATATAACTTATAGGAGTACATTGAAATAAAGTACAGAGTAAAATGTATAAAGGTATTATTTAGATTTGCTAAAATATAACAATAAGTACCGAGTAGATTGGAAAAAATCTTGCCACCTGAGTTATCGACATCATCATCATCAGCCTGTAAGAGGCCCACTGCTAAGCCACACACACGCCTCATACCGAAGGGAGGTATGAGCATAATCGCACCACCAGCCCACGACGTATTGGCGATTTCAAACTCCAAGATTTTTTTCCAATACAGTCCTATATATTTTCCAAATGCAGTGATACTACAAGAAACTTTCTTGGGTTCAGGTTTTACTCACGATGTTTTCCTCCACCGTCAGTCGATAATGCTGCCAATTTAAATTGGTAATTGTAATTAACCATCCAAAAAATTCGGTGATACATGCCGAGGTTCGAACCTGATATTCCACCAGTCAAACATCTAGACCACCACGACATGTGATGCAACACGAAGAGCTGTACAAATTGTAAAAGCTACTCAAAGATATGTAAATATTGTTATCATTTATAAAGAAACAAAAACAAACGAAGTCGCAGAAGATTAATAGTAACTTAATACCTAAAGTACATTTGAATCGGAAAACACCAAAAGATAAATTTCTATGAAATGTGACCCCAACGCAAGTCTGAAAGTGATTCACGAAAGCAGACTATTTATAAACAATAGAGCAAAGATTCTCAACCTTACCGACAAGCCCCTGGTCACAACAGAAAAGGCTTTCACGAGTCTAAAACAATTGTCCTCACACACGTTGTACAACTATTACCATAACAAGAACATGTATAAGCGTGTAACACGCTTGTCTCATTGTCATTACAAACACTTGGTCAGTCTTCGCTAGTTTCTATTGTCTCACAGCTACTACGAGTTAATGCAGCGTCTACTCGACTTTGAAAATTAATGAGTTACTTTGTCGACTACGTCTCAATTTATGTTTGAATACATGGAACCATTGTTATGTGTATTCACTGTCGTGTCTTGGTTATGTATTCATATTGTATTGTTGTGTGAAACAATTACTTTTCATTATTATACGTGTACATTGGAGAATGAAAGTATAGCTCGCAGAGAGGTCAAGTCGTTAACAGAATAAAATTAATTCCGAAAGAATTGATTATCTTTGAGATCTTTAAAAACAAACCATTTTTAATAAATCTTATCTTACTAATCTCTTTATTATATTCTCACGTCGTAACTACTGAACCGATTATCATGAAATTGGCGAACTCGTTGTTAGAGGTACTCACAGAAAAAGTTTTTTTATTCAGAAAAAAAATACTATTCTCGCGGTACAAATCAAATGTACATTGACGCGAGTACGACTGCGGACAAAAGCTAGTAATAAATAAAATCTACTTATAAACAAAGGGGCAAAACGTTACGTACGTTACAGTATTTAAAAAAATTTAATACCAAACAATAAATTACATGCCTAAGATCGCATTCGTAAAAAAACAACTAGTTATTTTAGCAAGTATTGGTTTCAGCATGAATGGGTCGGCTCGCCCGGGGTAGTACCACCCTCTCATAGAAAACCGACGTGAAGTAACAGTGCTTGCATTGTTGCGTTTCGTTCGGTCAGTGAGAGCGCCGGAGACCCACCTCCCCTCCCCTCTCCTCTCTAACTCTTCCCTCCGAAAGATGGCAACGCATTTACGACTCCTCTGGGGTTGTTAGTGTGCATGGATGGTGGTGATCACTTAACAGCAGGTGACCCACCTGTTCGTTTGCCACCTATGACATAAAAAAAAAAAAAAAAAAAAAGTTATATGATTTGTGTGTGAAAAAAGAAACATTTAAGATATTATTATGTAAAAATTCAAAGAACTTATTTATGTTTTCTCAGTATAACTAGAGACTAATTATTAATTATGTTATTTGTATTAAAATATCTGTTAGTAGTTTTGAAAGGTGAAAGATAAAGGTAAACACTGTAGGCCTGTGTCATTAACACATTTAGCAAAATTGGCTAACAAAGCCTACAAAACTATGTGTCGCTACTTTTCAAAATATTCTAAATCTAATTTTAATCGTTCCTATAACATATTTATTTTTTTAAAAGACTTTTAGTTTTTATACACCAAGAACGAAGTTCAAATTTAGCCGTTCATAAGGTTTTTACATTTTTTTTAAATCTTCATATTTACATATACAAAATTTGAAGATCTTGAAAAATAGCGTAATTAACGGAACGGCTAAAATTGGATTTAATTCATTTTAAAATACATACGTTTCATAATTGGAATGTGTAATTTAGACATAAGTTGTGTAAGTTTTGAGTGTAACAAGAGTCATAATTCTCTTCATAAATACAGTTCAGACACTCAAACCGTATTAGCATACGCTTATTACCGTAGCAGAGCACTGACAGCGGTGACACAAACAAAGAAATGACAAATATAAATGCCTCTCTCTATGCCCCTTTGTTTTCCGCGTACTTGTAGCTGCGTTCACTAAAGCGTGGATTTCGTGGGGACTACCGTAACAGAAGTTTGACAGCCATTGTCTATTCTTCGTTTGGATTATAGTGAAACGTTTAGTGAAATAGTTTTTCAACTTGTCTTCAATGTTTTTGTGTAAATGAATATTATATTAATATGTTTTTACGTAGAACGAAATGGGATATATGATTAGATAATCATGTATCAACATTTTTTTCGGAATACGCATACATTTACTAATTTGAAATCTATAACGGCTGGCGGTAAAGGAAACCATCGTAAGAAAACCGGGTACCGAGAAATGTTCTTTATGTGTCGCCGTACGTCCTGAAAAAGGTGTGGAACCATGAGCAAGTGGGTCCGCTTCCATAGTTATTTATCAGATAACGTAATTACGTTTATCAGATAAACTAATAGAAAAGCTCTACAAATCGATTACAATATATATAAAATAACTCGTTACGTAATAACTACATTGCATAGATAACAGCGTGATGAAATCACTCGTATAACATAATCATGACAATAGAGAATTAAAGTGAAACGCGTCACTCGCAACGTTACAACAATACGGACGCGATAAGTTTGTATCGGCGACAATGAATTTGTGGATAGTGTTTGCGAACGTTTACACTTAAGGACGCCGCCCGTAACTGTTGTATGTACGGTCTGCAAACGAATCTAATTGTCTACAATTTTGTATTTTTCTCTCGAAGAGACATTCTGTCTTATATTATGTTAGCTTCTGCCCGCGACTTCGTTCGCGTAGAATAGACACTTTGCGCTAACGGTAACACGCAGTGGGAGCTCTCAAAAAGAAATTTATCTATCATTAAAGCTATTTTAAATTTTCCTCCGTTATATCATAATTAATCCTATATATTCTGCCACATGTAATCTTCTTTAATGACCTAGCATAGAAATCCATACAGCACGACATGTATTATAATACCTTTTAAATCCTTTTTCACTTAAATGAAGTCGGGTATGAGCTGGTAAAGATATTTAATTGTTTGCACCACCCTTTTTGAATCGTGTAACCACCTACAGCTATGTATTGATAAAGGTTATTCAATAACCAGTCCAGCTCTAGACTTAGTGTTACCATCTTGGGTCACATAATAAATAACAAATTTCTAAAAAAAAAGGTTTTGACTTAAAGTTTGAAAACAGAATTTTAAAAAAACATAAATGATTATGAATGCCTATGATATTTTTTGGTGTACCACGAGCATTATTTGCGACAATTTATGTTTTTAATCATAACTGACCCAAACAAAGTACCATAAGCGATTACGGTTATAAATTGAATGATGTAGTAATGTTAAACACCAGATCGTTCAGTAAAAGGAGTTTTCTAACCAATCGGCCATAAGAATCGTACGTTGTAAATAATCTTTGAACTAGTGCTAATGTAAATCGAATTTAAAAATTATGTCGTGTTGTTTATGCGGACGGTACTTTTGATGTAGGAAGGGATTATATCGAGCGTCGCTCGGTGACGTCACGTATACATATGAAATTAAAACCCGAGTAGACACTAACTCGAACTGACAGATACGAAGCTCGCAGAACAAAGCTTACATTGTATATCTCGGCTTAATAACACGGAATACGTAATGCTGGAAGGGTCGTAAATACATGTGTTCGAGTGAGTATTCACTAAGTAATAAACTATATTTTTCTGTATACCGTTCCTCCAAAATATTATCTTATAGGATTTTTAATATCGAATTAAGAGTATAGTTATTTTTATTTTATTACAACTTGAACGTATCCTAATTCTGTTTTTTTTAAGAGATGGAGATAAATACACCCATTATGGAGGTTGTATCGTCATAATTATGCAATAGAACTTTTTTATATAAATCGATTGTTGAGTTCTCAGTTAATTCATAGTATCGAGAGTCCAACTTTTTGGTAGACATGCACGTGAACGTCAACAAAAAAGAAAAAGGTGTCAATTATTCTTCTGTTTTTCATCGAACTATCGAGGCAATCATGTTATAATCAGCAGCTGAATCATCAAACAAATCTATAATATCAACATTCGTGGAAGCTCAGCGGCCAGCTGCAACAGAAAGGAGATCACGAGGTACGTGCATTTTATCTTTACTGTTTAGCTGGATCTGAACGAAAACTTTAAAGGTTCTCGAAGACCCTTCGGAGTCCCCCAGAGTAGCAGAAAGCCACCACAAGATATTTCGGCGGTGCGCATGCTACAGAGGTGGTTAAAGGTAGGTTTCAGCATTATTTTATAATGTTTTAGTATATATTGGCATAGTTAACAATATACAACACAGAATAATTTTTAAAAGTGCGCAATAGTCACTACGATCCAATACAAAATAATGTGCTATAGATTTCAACGTTTCTCTCTTTCTCCTTCTCTTTGTATGTTTCGAATATACTATCGCATTCTCTCACAGCCTAAATTTTTTTTTTCTCGAACTGACTACGCTATTGTCCCTGCAGGGTCTTCACAGCTTCACCGGACTCGCTCACATCCTAAAACCTATATATACATATATCGCTAACTCTTTTTCTTCACACATTTTCGTTTTAAAAAATCCAATTCACAATTCAAAATATAGAACCATGGATTTTTAAGTATAATGTCGTCATTATCTCATGGGCTGGCGAGGTGATTATGCCCATACATTCCTTCATAATTCCTGATGATGATGAATACAACTTTTACGCCACAAGCCCTTCTATATCACGATATATGGATGAATGCTTAGAAATAGATTTTAAAGCTCAAGTGCATGCATTCAAAGCCACATGTATTGAAACGAGAACCAATCTCGTAAGGCCGTGTCTCACTATTACATATTCTTTCTTTCAACACGTTTCCAACTATCTCGTTTGAAAGTACTCTATAATTAAGTAAATTCCCTCCAATCTTTGACATCTGTCGCTTCAAAGCTCATTTTACGAAGGCAGATTAGTTGCCATTTTAAACTGCGCTTCTAATGGTTCTGCTGTGCATACCAGACACTATAAGGAATTCTTATTAAAACTATAATTCAAGTTCGCAGCAGGATGTTAAATATCTTCTACAAGATCGTAGCTGACATCCTGGTAGCGAGTGTCAAAGTTGGCCGTCGGGCAAATATGCACAAGATATAGTACTGTGAAACATGCAAGTAACATATTGATGTATCGCTTTGGATTCTACAACCTTATTAAGATATCAATAAAATTAATGTTTTTTAGCAGGATCTTAGTCTGTCATATACTCGTTTTTTTACTCATAATCTCATGTTATCTGACTCTATATTTTAGTAATATTGCAGGCATTTTGCGTAATAGAGTTCGATTGTTCTACATAGGTAAAGTGGATGGAAAATAATACCACGAAGTATGAATACCGAGATGATACAGAAACTCCTTGGAAAGTTCTATTAAGGGGGCCATCATCTTGTTAGAAAACTGGAATTATCGCATGATACTTGTAATATTATATACTCGACAATGGCAGAAATAATCTAGAAAATTGGTTGCCAAGAATAAAAAAAGGCATAAAGGAGAGTAAGTGAGCGATAGCTAGTTTAATCATAAAACTTCTATAATAGACAACAAAAAAAGATTTAAACACAAAAAATGATAATAACAAACGTTAAAACCTTTTTGGGAATAATTAACGACAAAACTAAACTAAAATACACTTGTTCAACAACAATGGAGTAACAAAATTCAATCTCGTGCCTTGTCGTTATAAATCCATTGAAAAATACAAACTTTCTGCGTTTATTACGTTCGCAACTATATACATAATAGTCGTAACTTTTCCCCAGCGGCTACAGGAATGTATACTTTACGTTCTAAGACACAGGTCTTATAAAACGATGTTTGTGTTATGCCAAAACTTTTAATAGATGCATTATGAATCTTCATAATAGGACTGCATTGCTACAAGGTTACGCCTTCCCTAAAATAAATGTATTTTCCTTGAAAAAAACTTATCCATAAATCCTTCTACCATAAACATGGCCTATGTTGTATTTCTAAAAATAATAAATGATATTTGAAATACATATGCACATATTTGTAGTGACCACAGAAAGAAAGTTGGTACACCTGAATCATTTTTTCAGATAAATTAATATGAAAAATAACTCACCAACAATAGCACCATAGCAAAGTAACTTTCTATATCGTGCAGTCGATACTTCTAAAAATTAATAGTATGGTTTGAATCTATGATTTAAATCTAAAAAAATCAAACTCTGTCTCGCGGATGACATTTTTATACTCTATCGCTATTATTACAAAAAAGTTAAAAATGCATTATCCGAAACGAAATATATATAAGAGTTGTTGAGATATGTATGCCTGGTACACATATATGTTAAAAGAAAAAAAAGATAGGTCGCGAATTGCATGTATCAGGCTGTTGCCCAAGCCGAGATGTGCCGTGCACCCTTGAGCTAGTTTTCAAATAAAATCGGCTAAGTGCCTTAAGCGCTCGCCTTAGTAGTCCGGTGAAGTTGTCAAGACCTTGAATGGTCAAGAGCACAGTCAGTTCGAAAAAATTTTTTAAAAAGGTCTCGTATTAAATGCACCGCGGTCGCTGAATGTTCGCCATCTTGCTCTTTTGTCTCGATTTGGTCACGTTAGGTTAGACTTGCTGTGGGTGGCTGAGGTGGGTGAGGAGTAAACCTCGGTAAAAAATCAACGGTGGGGTGGCGGCGGCTTAGCCTTTCTGCTGCCAACCGAACCCAGGGGAGAAGGGGCGGGGGCCCTTGACTCCCATTGCACGGGGTCGGCGGGGCGGGAGGCAGTCTCACAACCGGGCTGCCTCAGTCGTGTGTGGCGTGGGAAACGCCTGCCGCCGGAGGGTATTGCGGAGCCTGTTCGCGCATCCCGTGACACCACCCATAGTGCGGCGTTGGTTGTCGTGGGGTTTTAGCCGGTTGAAGTCGCCGAATGGCACCACACCTGCGTGACTATCACAAAGGCTGGTGGTCGGTTCAGCTCACGCTCTCCCCCGGGGGCCTGACAGTCCATGATGGATTTTCTCTCCACGTTAAAAAAAAAAGGTTAGATTTGCGAAAAAGGATAACGCAAACTTGCCTCGGGCGAGCGCGGTGCATTTAATTCGAAACCTTTTTAAGCAAGTATTCAATACGTATTTAACTTTTTTGTAATAACACTGTATTATTATACGTTTGACCACAATCTAACCTGATGTTAAATGACTATGTTCTCTAAGATGGTAAACACGTTAAACCTAAAGAGGACTGGCTCTCAAGTGCGTGTACCGGAACACACCAACTGATGCTTGGAGGCAGATTTCCAACTCGAGGGTGGTAGCTAGATAGTGGGACTCAGATAAAGCCTTACCACTATGCTGTATTTTCATCACAGTGTTTTCCTTCACCGCAACCTCCCACTTAGTTACCAGGATTTGAACCTACGTCCATCGAGGCAGTGTCCGAACACACTATCAACTAAGCCATTATTAAACAATGATAGTGAAACACGTAAGTAATGATTATGTGTGGGCTTCGAAACCATAATGTAGCTTAAACCTCGGCACCGCCGATGCTGTCATTATTTTTAAGACAAAAAAAAATGAGTGCGTGTAACCGTCACATGTGATTGAAGTAAAAGTTTTTTGGCGTTATAAGAGATGGCGATTAAGTTAAAAATAAATAAATGAAATACATCATATGAGAATTTAAAAAGGCATTTATTGATGATGTAACATTAGTAATATATACATTTATTAACGTCGACCACTATACATTTTAAAACAATCATTTAATTACTATCATACTTCAAATATAATATGATAACTAAAATGAGAAACATAAACTCTACTCTGCAAATTTTCTAAATTTTGTGAGAAAACTGCATCAATAGTCGTGCCATATAAGAGTTGCTAATAATATTTCCTCTATTATTTAAGTTCTGAATTAGCAAGTAGATGGCACTACAGATAATGAAGCTTTGATTTAATTTGTTAATTACTTACATTGAAACCAGATGGCAACACGATCGCGCGACCATATATACATAATTAATTCTATTGTATAATTTTTATTATTATTCAATTAAATATTTTTTTCGATATGTTTTTAAAAAAAAATTTTAATTGATTTGTTGACTATTTATTAACAAAAACAAATATATTTAAAAACGGGATGGTACAGAAACGTGACGCCATATTATCGTAACGGACTTCCGTTGCATTTTCGTCCAATTACCCCCTAGGCGCGCCTAAAGAAGTTTTAAGTTTGAAGTTTGTTTTAAGGGACCTGGAGATGCCTTCTATCTGAGCGTACGTTAAATCACTTAGTTATTTCAGTTATTTTGAAAAAGCCGCGAATCATCCCAGTCCGTTAGTGGTATCCGCCGCAAAATACGAACCCGTACCGAACGCTGCGCGTTGTAAAAGATGTCCGCCACATATTTTCACCGACCCTACCGATGAAATAACGGCAGTGAACGATCAGTACCAGACTGTATCTCCAAACAGAGCGTGCTCACGCCCACACCCGCGTAACCACAGATCACGCCGCGGTATTCTGGGGGTAAATTTTGCTCCCGCACACCAGACTAGGCCCTCCTCGGCAGTGGCTCAAGCCTAGGTCCGTTCCCTCGGCGTGGAGCTCTTGAGTACGCTGCTCGCGCGATACAGTGGCACAAAATCTTACATCACTGCGACAACATTACATATATCACCTCCACACATGTGCACGCATACACGCTTACACATGCAAGTGGAAGGGTTTTATAATTTTCCCTTATCAAACTGAAATAGTTTAGAAAATTATCCGATACGAAATATATATAAGAGTTGTTGAGGTATGTATACTTGCTACACATATATGTATCAACAACTCATATATGTATGAATAGTTAGCTTAGCTTAGCTAAGATAGGTCGCGAATTGCATGTATCAGGCAATAACCCAAGCTGAGGTGTGCAGCGCACCCTTGAGCTAGTTTGAAATAAAATCGGCTGAGCGCCTTAAGCGCTCGCCTTAGTAGTCCTGTGAAGCTTTTAAGACCTTGCTAGGTGAATAGCGTGGACAGTTCAAAAAAAAAAAGTTTTACTAAAAAAAAAAATACAAAAGTCCACCAAAACATCGATCATAAAACAAAGGAATAAATAACTAAATTAAAATTAAGAAACAAAGGGAAATATTTAAACATTTCACGAAACAACACCAATATCGGAATCATTAAATCATACCTCCAGACCCATCGCATCATATCGTTGCGGTCAGAAATGAACTCTCGAAAACACCTCCTGCAAACTTAATTTCCATACGCATACCGAATTTTTATTTAAAAAGCATCCTTATTACAAACACAATAAAGAACATTAATTAATTCCCAAACGACAAAATAGTTTATGCATTACAATATCGAAGCCCGACAAATGAAGACATACATCATGGGAGTCAATCTTGAATCGTTCGGTTTAGCAGAACGAGCCCGCAGACGTTCGACATTTACGAGACGATATTTCAATATGCTTACGAGAATGCGCTCTTGTGTCCATTTGTTTCGATGATTTGTTATTTGTGCTTTATTTCTTTTAATATTGAGACAAGAGATGACCCCTATTTCGTTTAATTTAATTTTCCAAAATTCATGCTGAATGCTACATTAGCATTAGCATGGTTTATAGATTGCCCTAAGGTTTGTCGTCGCCAATGTTATTGGATCGCAAATTTACTTTTAGAGAAATCAATAGGAAAAATAGTAAAGTATAGCCAAATTATGAGTAAGATAATAAATAATACACATTTTTAATATTTCCATTTGACCAATGACGAATTTATTGTAGCCTGCTAGGATATTGCTTGGATTGGTATCATATATTGGTATTGGTATTGTGTCAATACACCTAATCTTTTTCTTGGTCTTGCAGCATAAGTCGAGCAAGTCTTGCAATGGTCTGTTGACCTATTGCTATTTATTGAACACGTTAGGTTCGATCTTAAAACAACGCAACAGATAGGTACATTCTGAACTAATATATATTTACATAAACATAGTAAAGTCCAATCAAATTATACCGGTTTATTTCAAATTGAGTTTGAATCGTAAAAAGGACTTGAACTTTTAGCTAAGGAAGATATCGTGATAAAGACATAGAATGAAGGTCTGGCTGATTACACTACTCAAGATTCAAATCTACCGCTAAATAAGAGTCTTGCGACAGCTGCACTCGAGAGCCAGTTCTCCAAAAGCCTTAGGGTACCATTACAGTACCATTTCCAACGATATCATCAACTAAAAATCTGCTTAGGTTGTTGTCAAACGTTATGCTATAAAATATAAACAATAAAAATGAAGAATCAAAAGGAAACGATCGAGATTCTTGCCCGTCCGATGTACCAGTACGAAGAAAAGCAATTAATGCCATCGTAAATCCATGCAGTTATTGTATTCAAGAGGTGGACAAAGACCTCGCAAACACTGCTAAACGATGAAACGTTTGCCATTCATAATACTGGACGCTCGCAAATGCCAATATATGACAGTAATAGTGTATTTGAACTGATGATATAGAGGTTCACAGATGTCTTTAAAACCAGTAATATAAAATTAACGTTGTAGAATCGAGAAGAAATAGGAATTAATTTTCTTCATGTTCGTATTCAAATACTGTACGATATTACCAATGCAGGATTAAAATCGACATCAACAACTGTCGCCTCGGTTAGCACAAATCACCCACTAACTACTTATTTTTCTATCAGTTTCAAGATGGAACATTTCACTTTACATACCACTCATACATAACTAAGTTTTAACAAATCTGATAACAAATATGATAGCTTTATATAGTCAATTAGCTTTTGCTATTCTAATCCCACGGGAATTGTACGTTTTTTTCTAAATAGAAAGTATTCTATACCTTACCCACTACTCCTGACTACGTGTATGCAAAATACCACGATGACCGGTAAAATAAATAGTTAGGACCAGCTACGATACTTTCTTCTATTACTGGGTATAATAATACTTCATTGGAAGGTAGATTCTAGCGGCTCAAAATAACGCATGACGCGTCTCTCTGTGCATCCACTAAAAAATAAAGTAACTATGTTTGTAAAAATATTTATTATGAAAAGCAAAACCAGTTCGAGTTTCTTATCGGTTCTTCTCGATGATTGGTTTTTCCCAACCGGTTGTAGCTTTAACGTTCATAAGCGCATTTTCAGAACCTAAATCGAATAACCTCGTATTACCCAATATACCATTGATTTTATAAACTATTATGTAGCATTTAGAGCCAAGTCTTGAAAAAGGAATCATCTCTTAGAAGCCCATTGTATAATATTATGTACATTCCAAGATGCAAGCCAACTATAATCTCACCTAAATTGTGATTAATGCCACATTATTTAATAAAAGACGGTCTAAAAAACGTATTTCATTTTAAACTCAGAATCACCTAAACGCTCGATGAATATTTAACTGAAGAGATAAAAATGTTGGTTTAGTTTTTCATTAAAGATTAAAATGCGTTGGCCCGAACATGTAAAAACATATTGGACACTAGATTTTTAACTCATCTTACCTAACTCATCAACCGGTGGTAGCTTTGACATTCATAAGTGCCTTTCAGGGCCTAAATTGAATAAAGAGTATTTTGATTTGATTTTGATCTCGATCATTATATTTGGGCCTTAGGAGTATAAAGTATTTTTTATTGATCTCCATCGCTGTCTACACTCTACGCTCGCAGCGTGGCTATAGACTTACGAAATGAAGCGCTTACATAACGGATAAACCGCAGAGTATTCCAAGCAAATAATACGGTGTCAGTGCGAGATGATAAACATTTAATATTTATCTCCCATTGTTGGGAGACGTAAACAATGTTGTTTTATGAGGTTCGCAGAGAGAGGCGGCCTATCGATCGCTTATTGAGCCGTAAGGTTTCTTTAGGGAATTAAGTTTCACAAAGCAAACGTGGATCAGAATATCTTGATACCAGCTCAAACATTATAGCTTCGAATCATACAACTTAGAGCGTGTTCAAAATTTTACATTAATTTTTACTAGAGGTGGGAACTTACAACAAATAATAACAATGCAATGCAATGGATAATGAATAATTGAAGACATCATTATCCTGCATTTAATTATCGTATACTATGAGAATGGCCACCCGATGTTATCGCAAAGTGCAAATAGGCAAGTATTATGCAACTGCATATAAGTGTGAAAGGCAGAGCACTTCATATGACTCAATAGTAATTTGTTATTAGTTTTTTTTTTCGAATTGACTACCCTATTGGCCTGAAGGGCCTTCACAGCTTCATCGGATTAAGGCGAGCATGCAAATCCCTTCCCCGTTTGGTGCCAGAATGGTTGAACCTCGGCTTGGGCTGTTGCCTAAGTTGCCACTTCGTACATCTCTCTAAACTAAACTAAGCTAGCTATTCATACACACAAGAATTCGTGAGACACACATGTGTACCGCCATGTGAGCCTCACAAATTCAAACCTTTATTTCGTGTCTGACAACTAGGCTAATCTAAACTATCCCAAGCAGAATAATTAATAACTGTTATAAAACAACAGTTACTACAATCTGTTCCTTTTATTTGGGATTAGATGAAGAAATAAAAAAGCTGCCTATATACATGCTTCATTATTTTTTTTTCATGAAATGAAAATTTAATGTGTCTGTAATACCATACCATAAAGTATCACACTTCACTGTTTAAATATACTGACGTATCATTCAACAATGGACATATAAGCAAATATTATTTCTAACTATGATTAACCACAAAGATCCTTAGACACATTATATGTTTTCATAGATCGTACATACACACCGTGAATCCATTTAAGTCGAACAGAATATATATAAAAAACCCCCCCACAAAATTTAAATGACATACCCAAATATTAGTTTCGAATATTATTTTTTAATAATACAAGTAATGAAAATAACATGGGAAGTGTCAAAGATGCGTTTACCGATCGTGGACCGTCGTGATTTCCTTTTTGGGAGAGTTCTCTACTTCGGGGGAGGCATACAAGAGGTATTGTAATGAGTTCTTACGAATCAACACTCCGCTTTAGGACAACGTTGCACGTAATTGACGATGCGATAGCGATGTACGAGATATAATGACAGATACCAGTTCCAAAGTCGAATTTTTGACACATTTATCTTTAAATAAATTAGTCGAATTAATAGATGAGTAAATTTTACAAACCTTTTTTAACATTTCTAATTATTCAGGGCCTATTTAATTAGGAATAAAAGGTACCATCGAAAAATGCAACGCAACAAAAAGAAAGCTTCTGTAACAATGAATTTTTATGAAACCTCTAGGTTTGTAATCATACTACACATTTTATTACTCGCATATGATGCTCCCGATTTTAAAACTCTCTCGGTGTTATTACAAAAAAGTTAAATACGTATTGAACCCTGGCTTTAAAAAGGTCTCATATTAAACGCACCGCGGTCGCTGAATGTTCGCCATTTTGCATTTTTGTCTAGCTTTAGTTACGTTAGGTTAGACTACTTAAAAAAAAGGTTAGACTAGTGAAAGAGGATAACACGAACTTGCCTTGGGCGAGTGCGGTAAATTTATTAGGACACTTTTTTAATCCAAGTATTTAATACGTATTTAATTTTTTTGTAATAACACAGTCTTAGATTAAGCGTTAGACCATAGCATCATCTGGTGTTAAATAACGATGTGGATGCATGCATATGCTCTGAAACGCAACGGCCGAAACATACCTACGACACTAAATATCGAAATAAATTGTGCCTGACTTTTATTTATTTATTAGTAAATTTAAGTTTACTAACCTAAAAATTATTTAACTGTTTAGCGTAATAAACGGCCATACATAAACATGATTTGTTATAATATAAACTAAAAGGTCTAAAGTACTGGAAATTAATTTGAAGCATGGCATTTTTAACAAAGCGTGGCATTTATTTAATAAGTATGTATTTATAAACTGGGTAAATTTAGAGTTAGTAGTAGATAATTAATACACAATCTCTTTACCAATTTTAAATTATCTCTTAAATTTTATTATTACCTCTTAGTTCCTATGAAAAAGTGCAACAAAATTATAATCTTTACTTTGAAAAGTTCCTGAGAAAACTGAGCACAATCTAGCGAAAAATAAAACTTATTTCCCTGATTTGGGTTTAGAATGCAGATGTACAAAAAAATCCCACGAGATCGCATCGCATAGTTTTATATCGCGTCGCATTGAACTGCATCACAAGCCCATTCATAACAGGTAAACCAAATGACAACCGCCTAATGTAGAAAATGTTTGAGATTACCCTAAACGCCGACATAGCCTCGCCATACAAAAAAAATGTGTTAAACCACGTGCAACTATACATTTTCATGTAAATATTACGTTTCCTGTCAAAAAATACTGAATAAATATAATCCAGTACACGTAGGTACGTTCGAGAGTTTATTTTGTAACAATAATAAAGAAAAAAATACAATATATTGTACCCGGGATACGTTCGAAGACGAGTTTCTGTGAATCCGAACATTATCCATTTTCATTGAAAGAGTTCAATAGCCTTTCTCTATTTGTTGCCAGTACAAAGTTTAATGTGTAGTAGAAATTATATATTTTTTGTACAGACCAAAATTGGATTTATTGTTGACATATTATATTATATTCTACTTATATATGGTGTGGTCTATAATGAATAGATTAAATATAAATTAATTTGGTACTGTGCGTTGTTTTTTCTTTTTTACACAGATATACAGATAGTTAGAAAAGGTAGCTTTAGCAACTGACTTTGTTTTTGTTAATAAATAGCTTGTTCTGCCGTTTCATCCTCATAAAAATAGTCTCATTTTTTATTATGGAAGTATGTAGATATTCTATATAATTAAAAAAATCGAGGCAGTCAACAGGAGTGCCGACAGAATAGAAGCGAAAACTCAAAACAATGAAATAAATCAATTCTTTGGAATTTTCACGTTAATTATAGTGTGAATAACAACATAACATTTTGGAGTGTAAGGGGTGTCAAATAACTTCTAAGACTTGAGACATCCAAGCCAACCTCACCTACACGTGGTGCACCCTGCTGAATAACGAACGAGGCAATGGCGAAAGCGGGGTGGTAGGGGTTTACAGCCTGACTGGGTTGCAACCACCATGATTTGGCGAAAAAGCCCGTCATAGTGATTCGCTTTTGCGGGTCGCGATTCTGGATCAGCCTGTGCATATCCAGCTTTTCGCAAGCCGCCATGATAGTGGCGACCGGCGATAGATAGTTTCTCTCTCGGTGACCGAGTGACACACTATCCATCGCAGGTCGCCTATGTTTTTGGATTGTATTATGCTTACCATCAGGCACACAGTGCAGTAATTATGCCGTGCTACTATAAAAATAAAAAATAAAATTTCAGGATTTGTTTATTGAAATTATTAACACTAGTATGGTTTTCGTATCTATTGGCGCTCGGAGCAATAATTATATACATGTTTATAAAGTCTATTAATCAATGAAACGCATGATGAGCTGCAAAGTCTTAATATTAAATGTAGGCAGGCCGCTATACTATGCATCGGTAGTCTGACGCAAGCTGGACAAGCGCAATACGCTATCATGTTATGACGAAAAATCTCTTGCCAAAAATACCGCTCAAGACGCCTAAAAAAGTTTTCACTTCAAGAATTATAATTGTCGAATGCACTCATATGAAAGCACAACACTTCAGTACGGCTGCACCTATTTAAACAATAATTTTTTTGGTTGTATTTCTAATTCTCAAACAAGGTCTGCATGAACCAAAATGTTTGAAAACCGTACGTAGAAGTAAAAATGTCGGTTTCAAAAACTGCCTAAAAAATGGAGTAACAAGGAAGATTTTTTAAAATATTGTCAAAATGGACAGTTCATATTCAGTTACATTTATTGTGGGAATGGAAATGTCAGCCATCAACACAGTTTCAAATCCTGAAATGTGCCGGAGCTTTCGGTGAAAGAAATCAATTTGATCAAACCACCAGCATGGAATAGCATGAATAATGCTAGTACTCTTTTGATAAGCGTCTAGTTAGCTACAAAATTGAAAATCTATAAAAATCTATCTATAAAAAACTCCACGACAACCTACGCCACACTGTGGGAGCGTCGCGGGACAGCGCGAGCATGCTCTATGGAGGGCGGTGATTACTTAACATCAGGTGACCAGCCTGTTCGTTTGCCTCCTATGATATAAAAAAAAACTTTACAAATAAAAGTTATTCTAGTTTAATTAGACTAGTTAGTAAAGACAGATTTCCGTTGTACAACTAGAGTTTCCTACGACGACGCGACAACCGTACAAACAACCCCACGTAGGTGCAAAGTGGGGTCAGCACACACCCCGGTTTGTTTAAGTAATGCACTATATGCCAAGACCACTGCTTTGCGAACATAAATGTTGTGGAGTAGAAATATCACACTCAAATCTTTTTAATTACGATAAAAAAACAAGTTTGCATGTTCATCGCTAAGAAAGCTCCATATATTCTGGACTAGCTGAGCTCACGACTTCTTCCGCATGGAACCTTATTAAGAAAACAGTTATTAATAAAATCCTCTGAATGTATTAAATCTAACTATATAACTAAATGTTACTAAAGGATATGCTTCATTAGGTTTCATCGTTTGAACGTAGTATTTTAGCAGTGACACCTGTTCAAACAGACGGACATTTCTAAAAACGATTGAAATATATTTTATAACTTATTTCTAGATACTTACAATAATTTTTTTCACAGAAATCTAAAAACTGCAGACTCGTTACATTTGCATTTTTATTATATGTATAGATTGATGTAAAATTCCAGGACCTTACCATCTTGAATAGTATTAGGATCGTTGCTGTTAACAACATCACATACTTTCATTTCTGTGGTCACTTAGAAGAACAAGCCTTGGGAGTCTAGTGGTTTGACCGGTGGAATATTATTTCCCTGCCTGCAGGTTTGAAGTCTGTAACAAAATTTTTTTCGGAATTCGCGTGCATTTACTAATTTACATTGGTAACGCTATCGGTTAACAATGAAGGAAAAACATAGCACTGTGGATTTCTCAGAGTTTGAAATCGCCTATAAGTAGTGGGCTGGCGTGGTGATTATGTGATACTTCGAGAAGATGCTTATGGCCCTGCAGTGGGTCTCTTATACGTTGATGATGATGATGACTTAGAAGAGGTCAAGCTGAGCGAAACGTCGCTTCAGAGCAAAAACTGTGTAAATCGCATGTCCAGTCGCCTTATTGTTCGTTAGTTTGTTCTAGTATACTTTTTTCCGCCGTCCTATATCCGAGTTATACAATTTTCACCTTTCGCCATGAGATGCCAGTTCTGCGGTTACCTATAACTACTCAACTTCTCTGTCACTAGTGTTTTCATACTATTTTTGATATATTATATTAATTCCCAATCTTATCTATTGCATCTCTGCTACAAAGAGATAATCTTAACATTGTGATATTTACAAACTTTAAAATAATTTTAAATCCAATGGAAAGCGTTGACTTAATGGTTATCATGTTCGGACACTGGTTGATCTACGTAGGCTCGTATCTTCCTTACGAGTGAAGGGAAACATCACAGTGAAATCATAGCGAGATGGTAGAGTTTATCTAAGTCTCCCTGACTAGCTACCACCCTAAAGTTCACCTAACCTTTTTTTTTTTTAACGTGGAAAGAAAATCCATTATGGACTGTCAGGCCCCCGGGGGAGGGCCTGACCTGAGTCGACCACCAACTGCGTGGTGGGACGCAGCTGCCGGTGCCTTTCGGCGACTTCAACCGACTAAAACTCCACGACAACCTACGCCACACTGTGGGAGCGTCGCGGGACAGCGCGAGCATGCTCCGCTACACCCCCGGCGGCAGGCGTTTCCCACGCCGCACCCGACTGAGGCAGTCTGGTTGCGAGACTGCCTCCCAGCCCGCCAAACCCGTGCAATGAGAGGTCAGGGCCCCTAAGTTCACCTAACCCTGACGCAACTGTTAGTGAGTTCCGGTAGCTGCGCTTAGAGAGTACCTCTAGGCTTAATAGTTTACAATATTAGGCCACATCGTCATTTAAAATTAGATTGTGGTCAAACATTAAAACAAAGTATTTAAAAAAAAAAGTTTAGAAATAGAAATTAATTTAAATATAAAAAGTAGATTGTTTCCACGCCTTTACTAGTTCCGTGGAAGGCGCGTACTACAGAAGTCGGCCATTATTTTCACAAACTACCCACAGTGTCCTTCTCGGAACAGTCACACACCCACTAAGTGGTGTTATGATCATTATTTGACCAAATTAACACGTTTAACCGGAGTACTGTTGTTTCCTGTCTCTACGAGGATTATTTTAAATAGCTCATTATAATCATTATAATTCAAGAGTTATTTTTGTATATTCGACAATACAGCTACACTTTAAACTTCAATCGGACATGCTTGTATAATATCGGGTTAGCTTCACATATTTGACAATTTCACTGACAAGCTTACGGCCGTGGCGTGATCCTACAGAAAAAATTTTTTTACGTGAAATTTCTTATGCCATGGTATGGTAACATTTTCGTTACGCGTTAAAGGTAATGTATCTATTTGTGTGTATGTGCAAGTATGTATAATTGTTTGTCTAATGGTACACACAATTGAGTAAGTGTAGAATTAAGTATTCGTATCTTTATATATAAATTTCTTCTGTACGTGTGATGTCACTGAACTCCTCCTAAACGGCTGGACCGATTTTGATGAAATTTTGTGTGCGTGTTCCAGTGGATCCGAGAATGGTTTAGATTCACAATTGGACCAAGAAAGTGGCGCTGCGGTTGAATTTTAGTTTTTTTTAATTATCAAGGACAACGTCCGCCCGGCCCGCTAGTTACAATGTAAAATTTAATAACAATCGAGTCCGGCGTCACCTAGTGACAATATATAGTAATATCCTCGTAAGGCCCAAGCTATTTATAGTCTATTATTCCTCTATAGGTAACTATAGTGGTTCGCTACTAGGGCGACGGTAGCCCAGCTGGGTGGTCTTATCAGCTGATAAGACCGCGATCCTCACATATTAGACCTACACATGTAGATCCCCCATCTCCAAAGTCATCGAAGGTAAGCATATCATAGATCCCCCCGCCAGCCCACCCCCTTTAGTGCTTATATAATAGTTTAATGGACTTATCTATACTAATATTATAAAGAGATAAAGTTTGAGAATTTGTGACGTTGTAGATCTCTCATGTAGTAAATCTCAGGAACTACTGGTCTGATTTGAAAAATTCTTTCAGTGTTATATAGGTCATTTATCGAGGAAGGTTATAGGCTATCATCATGCTATAATGCATCATACATATGCAATAGGAGCGAAGCACTAATAAAGAATGTATCAAAATTGTTTTCTTTTCCTCTTGAGAGCTTCCGCTGCGTGTGAGCGTTAGCTCAACGTAACTATTACACGCGGACGAAGTCGTGGGTAGAGGCTAGTACCTAGATAATTTTACAGGCAAAACAGCGCAAGTATGTATGTATGGCAGCGTTTTCCAACACTTGAACAATTAAAACTCCATGAAAATGAAGCGTACTTTCTCAGACTGCAAAACAGCTGGTACCTCGATTTATAAATGAACACTTAAGTTGATTTTTTATGAAATTCCTTGGCATAAGTGTGCGTAGTCCATAAAAACCGTCAAACAAACGAGGCATCTAACACGCAAATAACGAGCGCTAAACCCGGTACAGTCAGGTACGTGATCATCTATGCATTCTATGTTTTGGGGTGTACGGAATTATTATTTCCTACTGAAAAATATAAAAAAAGTTATACATCTTTGGCGTAATAAGATAAAAACCTTTACAAAATTTTTATCTCTCGTCTTATTATATGTTTGTAGAAAAAACGACACTAACAAAAGAAAAAAGGTATTTAATACATTGAAAGTTTTAATACACAGAAATACAAACAACAAATACAAAGAAACGAAATGTTGACTATAGCTTACTTTAAGGTGTCGGTTTTTCGTGACGGTGTGCGCACGCATCGTAAAAATTTACTCTCATCACTTTTCCCTAACGCGCCAAAAGAATTATAACTTCAAAAATAATGATAATTTGGAATGCTCCTGGCTTAAGAAGTATATCATTATTACTATACACATATCGAAGATAGTAATTAATTAACTCAGTGTATTCTTCTGCTATCGCTTATGAACTTTCTTTCGTGATAATTGGTTCAAAGTACATTAGAGTATTATTTAACAATTTAATCAAAATCAAAAACACTTTATTTAATTTAGACTCTGAGAGGGCGCTTATGAACGTGAAAACTACCACTGATTCGGTAAACAATCCAGTTATCGAACAGAGAGGAGTCAATTCCAGACACCATCATCGTTCACAGATTGACCATCTCTATAATAGCCTTTTGCATAATATACATTAGGACTCTGTTGTAAAACCTAACACTATTACCGAAATAACTGTTACAGGTCTGAAACATGAGACGACCAGTTTATCACAGTTTCTAGTATATAGATCATGCCAGTTTTTTGCGAAATCCAACTTTTCAAAGTTTTTGCGGACATATATAAAATTATCAAGAATATATTACGAGGGTAGACTTAAACCATATCGTCATCTAATGTTATAGGATCTTATGATCAAGATTATCAGCTTATATTGCTACAGGAGTTGGTAAACTTTAAAAGAATATTAAGAGTCTTCAGTATCCATTTTGTCATATTCTTGACCTATATGTTACAAGTCCTCCTGTAAATAGAAAAATAATAGTTAGTTAAAATATAATGACTCCGACTGCCCAAACGGTCTGATTCTACACTTGATCTGTCTAATTATCGTTGTTCAAGAAACAAGCCAGCCCGAGGCACTGTGTGCACACTAATACCATAACGACCGGTGTGAACTGACGAACAAACAACAAATTGGACCGACATTGTGTGTAACATTGGTAGCCTTTTGTTTGGTGTTTTGTCTTCTAGGAATACGTCTTTCGGACTCTAATATTTGTTGTTTGATGTGTAGAATGCTGGATTGAGGCTTTTGATGAAGTCCAATACATTTAGACTTCAGTACTAACTGAATCTTGTATTAAGTAAGTGTAACCAAGAAGGCTATTATAGGACTATTAGAATATACCTCGCTGTCGAACTTTGTACAAAATCTACTATGAAGCAATGATGGCTCAGTCGATAGCTTGCTTAACACTGAGTCGATCGACGTAGGTTCGAATTCTTACGAGCTCATCGGAATCCTTCTAGGTTTATCTATTGTATATAATCATAAAATATACTGTTCATTGAAAACATACTTTATTTAGATTTTGCTTTTTTTACAAGATTAATAGACATAATTTGTGCGAGCTTGTTGTTTCGACTTGTATTTGCGCCGTTAATGTCGTTGTTGTGATTTGTTTGCGCTGCTGTCGCCGCTCTCTCGCCAACCATTCGCACCCCCATTGGCTCCGGCTGCATCACGCCACTCACGACGGCATAGATTGGCCCACACGTACAGCGGGATACTTGAAGCGGCGTAGACACATACGTAATACATACTCCTTTAGGAATGAATTCCCTAAATGATTTTTTTTTACATCATAGGAGGCAAACAAACAGATGGGTCACCCGAGGGTAAGTGATCACCACCGTCCATAGACACTAGCAACACCATGGGAGTCACATAGAAGTATACGCTCGTTTCTTAAAGGTTTGCATTTCATAATAGATAATAAATAATGGTCAAAACGGTATTAAAATCTTATACATAATAAAAAAGTTATAAGGGACCACACAGACAAATGCGAAAACTCTGTTTTGTTGCCCTTTAATGTATAAGTATATAGTACGAGATAATAGATATCAAACAAATTTACTATAACTCTTTCATTTTATTAATATTCTCACGGCATATTAACAAGAAATTAAGCATGTAATTGACATATGTCGCCTGAGTGTCATTAGTTAAACGAATTACTTTTGTAACTAATAACGTATCTCTGATACTTGTATCGATTGTCACGAAACTTTATCTAACGTCAAAATAAACGTAGGTGTGGGAAGGTGAACTATAGAATTGCATAATGTTTAGAACGTTCAATACAAAAACTACTAAGTTAGTCAATTGAATAACAAATTCCTACGCATTTATTGATAATATATTTATTATACTGTTGATCTGATCAACTGAACAGAGAGAGTTAATAAAACCAGAAGGTAAATAAACCATATACTTTCTAATCTAATTGAAAGGAACGCAGTAGCTCGAAGTATACATAAGAAGCATCTTTTCAAGTTTATAGGATTTAACGTCTCATTACAAAATACCATGATATTAAAAGACGATATGATTTAAGCTACTAAGTCTAGCGGGATACTGATTCCCAAGTGCAACTACTGGTACAAGCCTAATGTTCCTAAGTGCTATATCTATACTAATCTTATAAAGCTGGAGGGTTTGTTTGTTTGCTTGATCGCGCTAACCTCCAGAACTACTAGTCCGATTTGAAAAATTATATCATCAAACTAAGACCAATAGGAGCGGAGAATCAATGAAGAATGTTTTCAAAATCGGGGTTAACGAACGTATTATTTAAAAATATTTTCACCTTCTACGTAAACGAAGACGCGAGTTGAAGTTAATGTTAGACCACGGTAACTATTCCACGCAGACAAAGTCCCAGGCAGAAACTAGTAAGATATACTCGTACAAGGAACCTAATATTGTTAAAACTATTACAATTCGGCTCCTGCGATTAGCAAAATATGTCATGCACAGAAACTACCAGGTTACCTACAATAACTTTTGGACCTAATGGACTTTCAGGGTTCGTTGAGAGGGCTTAAAGAGGAAAAGTTAGAAATAGATAGACCTGGAAGAAAATATTGAACCAGACTGAATCTATTGAATATCGTGATTTAAATACTACTCTACAAAATATGCTAATATAAACGATACCGGTATATTTAAAAATGATTAAAAACGAATAAGAGATAATATTACATTCAAAAATTTTATTAATACTTAACGAGAGAGTTCAATTCAAGAATAGTTAAATTTGAATAAGTTCACATGACACGTCACGCTCGCGTCATAACTGAGATACGACACGTCACAATGCATTAGCGCAACTGTTTCAGTCGCCCTACAAATCGATAGATACCCATTGTCGACGGCAGCATGGGAATTTAAATCAAACGCCGCACAAAGTGAACGGACAAAAGCACCTGAACCCTTCTAAACTCATGAACCGGTATTGTATAATGCATCTTTAAAAATACATGTGTACGTAGTAACAATTATTGATATTGTATTATGATAGTTTACTTTGGAGTTTCTTTATTGTGATGGGGAAGAAAAACACGGTTTCGGAAGCAAAGGGTACATCGGACGATCGGACTATGTGACCGACGGGTTTCCGGATATTCTTTGGACAAAACATATCGTTAGGGATTTTGGTCTGTGTCGTTAGTTCGGGTCATCGGGCCCCGATGCGATTTGGGGCAACTTTTGACGGGCATATGTCAGTTATTATTACTGGTGGTGATTGACAGCCCCGTCGACGGCGACTAACAGTCACACTGTGTATATTTCGCTCTTATTAAATATGTTTGTGACTGATTTTGATCTTGCAATGGTTACTGTTAAAGAGATTACATTCGTTTGTAGGAAGGAAACGGCGTCAATTTTGCAAATAGGTAATCTGTGCGAAAACAATTTGGAGGAAACACTATTATTTTGTATTTAGGTTGTAGTATAGTCATACTTACAAACTAAAACTTGTTGAAATGTGTAAATTAGTCTGAAAGAGCAATGCTCTGAAAAGCTCCCTAATGGCCAAACAAAGACATTAAATTTGGTTACATTGTTACGTAGACTATCTCTAAAAGAACAAAGAAACAAGTGAATCAGATTTAAGTACATGGTGGAAAGTCATTTCCAAAGGTATTTTTTAATTAAATAGTTTTTTACACACAAAAGGATGTCAAAGATCGGGCTAAGTGGAAGAATTTAAGTCGGAAAGTGAACCCTGGTAATGCCTGGAAAGCGCTAAGAAGACGACGAAAAAAAATCTTTATGCGACTGAAGTTTCTGTGTTAAGTTACCTAAAGTTATCTAGGGAGCCGTATCTTTCCATCGCTCATTCTTCCACGATAAAGTAAACAAATTGCATTTCAGTGCAGTGGTCCATGCCCTGTATTTATACAATCTGGTTCAAACCGGCCCCTTGTTGGTAGTTCGAAACCCTTTAATTTAAGCTATGGAATAAAGTTACAGTACGTTACACCTTGCTTAATAGGAATTTAATATTTGTGTAAGGTTTTCAGTCACTTGCTTCTTATGCTGAACTCCATATAAGTTTTGACCCCGGATCGTTCCAACATCAAGTACATGCAACAATATTCCCCAAGCCGATTACGCAAGAGCTGTTACCAAAAGCGTTCCATTACTGGCATAAAAGGGCCAATAATAAATTAAATGTGTAAACTCAAAGGAACAAATCGCCACACAGCAACACGACAAAGTGCGTTTAATGACGTTTTGTCACGGCTTTTCAATCTACTGTCATCGCTATTGTTGTTTATATGACGCTATTTCTCTTCATTGCACAATGTATTTTAGCTTGTTACGTATCGTGCGGTTTCGTATATAACAGATTTGTTTAGTTCAACGACTATCATCACAATTTGGTCGCGTGGCATACGGTAGAAAGGAAAATATTAAAAGTTCTTAACAATTATTACTTTGTCTGTCTCAGATTTATTTTAAACTAAATTTTGCTCGCTTTAATGTAAATTTGATGAATTTGCAAGTGATAAAATCTTTATCGGAATTGAGCTATTTTTGGTAGGGGAAAAAACGTTAGTATTATCGACGACCTCGACATGGTCGTGATATATTGCGCTTGCGTCAGACTAACGGCACGTGGTACAGTGGCCTGTACGTGCAGCCCATCGTATATCTGATTATTTAATAAACTATATAAAAATGTATCATCGTTACATAGTATAAAACAAAATCCTCTGCCGCGTCTGTCTGTCTGTCTGTTCGCGGTAAACTCCAAAACTACAGAACGGATATGTACGATATTGAACTGATTAATTACGGTGTGAATGACATTATTTATATTTGAGAATTTGTTTATTGGAATTATGAACATTAGTGTGGTTTTCATATCTATTGGCATTCAGAACAATAACTATATACATTTTTATAAAGTTAATTAATCAATCAAACGTATGATGAACTGTAAAGTATCTATATTACATGTACACAGGTCCCTATAATACACGTCGGTAGTCTAACACAAGTCGGGCAAGCGCGATACGACAGGTCACGCTTCCTAGCATGTCATGACGCGACATTATAAATTTATCTCCTGCCAAAAATACCGCTCAACGCTCCTAAAGACGTATCAACTGCAAAAATTAAAATAATACTTGAACATTGACCATAGAATAGTCGATGACAACGCGTACCACAATTATCAGGACCGAGTAATTTACTGTCCCTTCAATCATATTTTACGAGGGACGAGTCATAAAAATATTTAACTATTTGTTTGTATATAATATTAACAGCTTTGCCACATTATTCGCTTATTCTGAACGTGTTAGGCTATTAACGCCTCTATTCCTTATTGCATAAAGATTATTACAGATTATATTAATTGATAAACTTAGATGCGAGGTGCCGAAACGAGAGATGTAGTTATCCCTGGGGTTGAATTAATTGTAAATATTTGCGTTCCGTATATAATAATCTAAGTGTTTGTAGGTTTATATAAACACTAGCTTCTGCCCGCGACTTCGCCCGCGTGGAATAGTTACCGCTTACGCAGCGTAGGCAGCGGAAGCTCCCAAAAAGAAAAAGAAACGTTTTTGAAACATTCTTTATTGATGTTCTACTCCTATTTATTTAGAAACACCAACAAGATTTACACTAGAATAGAACATAACATGCATTTTTAATGACTCTATATAAGTGCAATCTTAATTATAGGTGTTTACGACGTATTTATTATATTCTACAGCAAATAACTTAAGTAAATGAGAAAGCTAAAACAAAAACAACAAAAAAAGAAAAAATAAAAACACTAACCAATTCCAATTTTCTTTTTATTTTAAGTTACTTAAATAAATTTGTTTATACTGGCTGAGACTATTTGTGAATATATCTAGATTAGAGCTTTTAGATTTAGAATTATAAAGTGATATCATTCTATTTAGTGGAGAGTAAAGGCCTAAATTTGTTCGAAAACACTTCGTAGCGAATATATTAAAACGTGAGGCTCTAGGCAGCTTCGCAGGAACAGTTATATCAACTCTGCTTAGTAGTTCAGGTGCGTCCAAGATTCCATTCATTAGTTTGTACAGAAAAGTGAGATCAAGTAATCCTCTGCGATCTTTTAAAGTGTCTAAATTAAAATATTGAAGTCTGTCTTCGTATGTGAGAAGTTTTTTCCCTAAGTGAAAGTTGTATGTCAAATGCCACAAAAATCGTTTTTGCACCCTTTCTATTTTATTTACATAAATTTCGTAATGAGGATTCCATACCACACTGCAATATTCCAAGCCGCTACGAACGAGCGAGCTAAACAGCGCAATCTTTGTATGTGCCATCTTGAAATCCTTAGTGTTACGTAATACAAATCCTAAAGTTTTAAACCCCCTATTAACAATACTATCAATATGTATATTGAAGCGTAACTTAGTATCTATTAAAATGCCAAGATCACGAATATTGTTCAGTGTTGTCAAAATGTTAGATTTTATAGAGTATTGACGACTAAAAGTTTTTTTATTGGTTTTTCTATTGGTTTCAGCGTGATGATATATAGCCTATAGCCTTTCAGCGTTAGATAACTCATTTATCGAGGAAGGTTACAGGTTAAAGACCAATAGGAGCGGAGCACCAATGAAGAATTTTCAAAATCGGGAAGTTTTTTCCCTTTTTTAATAATAAAAAATAGTATTATTTGCTTTAATCTATTTTAAAAAATGCATTTAAATTATGTTATTTTATTCTAAAAAAATTACGTAGTTTTTTCGGTAACATTGCGACTTAATTCAGCTTTATGCTAATTCTCGTAGTGCATGCTGTTACTCCATCTGTATTGAAATTATATTATAACATATTTTATAAAAAAAGTTATTTAATTACGATTTTTTTAATGCTTGTTTACTTGTTTAAACGTCTTTATGTTACAAACGATAATACTTTCTAAGACGACCAAATAGCAATATAATTACACACCTTATTCCTACTTTTAGAACTGATTTAAAGCGTTTTCATTAATTTGTAAGATAAGTTTAAGTGGGACATGAGTTAAAAGTGCGAAATGTCAGTTTGCTTAAAAGTGAACATAAAAGACTATATGACTATATGCTTACTTATGTTACAATATTCATAAAAAACTGAATATTTTTGAGTTGCAAACCCGCAACATAAAACCTCGTGAGTCCCTCGCCCTCTCATTGTTGTCAGCGGCAGGCTGTCCTCCCGTCATACCCTCAAAACCCCTGCTTCAATACAAACTTACTATTCCATCAAAGCACAATATCATCATCCCTTATAATATAGGCATATATATTTCCCTATTATATGAACCGGGACTTAATTTTTACGACGTATGTTTTTCGATCTTATAACGGGTTTTAAAATTAATAGCAATTAACATAGTAGATACAGCGAAGTATAAAAATATTTGCGAGGATATGTGATACGTCGAAATTAGTCACTTCTTTCTTAGCTTTTTCTTTGATTGGCAGCATGTGTAAATAATACATAATTTCCCCAAAGTCACGTAGGTAAAGAGTGTGTGTGTGTGAAAACATTCAATAAAAAATTAAATTTTATCATATAATCTGTATTATTCAGACCGAGTTATCTACCAACACGAAAGAAATACAGCCGGACTTAGTTTGAATTTGTTAATTTTAAGGCATGGCAAAGCAAGGCATGCAAAATTGAAGATTTATTATTTAGTAGAGCTAAGACACGCATAAGATTAGTATGACGGGGGATAGAAACAGAAATTATTACATCATAAAGAGAGGATATAGAGCAATTTAGGAATATATGGTCATGAGAACAGTCTTCTAGGCTACAGAAAGAATAATTCCTAATGTCTGATCAATAGTTTAGCTAAGTGCTAAATAAGATATGAAAATTAAAAAAAAACATGGTTTTTGGTAATCTTCAGTTTTCAAACATTTAACTTTATTACATATACTTATTCCAACGACACAACGATTACATGACGCTCCAATTTATGATAAAAATGTAGACTCAAAATTTAAATACAGAAGACTTATACCCGGTGCCTATAAATATATATTTTACATATAGGATTGTACAATTAATAATAAAAATTTATATATGTTGGAGAAAAGGTACTTATCACCGTTAGTGTACTTTTTAGAAACTCGGCATTAGTTAAAAGTCTATTAAAATAGCATTTCACAGCTGTAACCACAAGATGAATATCATCAAAAGGCATTGAACGGAAATTATCTAACAAACGTATTATCAAACGACAAATGCATATCAATCGTAATAATTCCATTCTAAGGCTTACATAACACAACATGTGACAAAAATTACAAAAAAGCTGACAATCGCATTAGAGAGACATTGCTAAGTGACATTGTCGCTTTGGCGCTTTATCGCAAACACCCCATTATTGGTGTGGATCGCGCAAATCAATGGATAAAAGCAAAGGCTCAGGTGGACACGATCAACCATTTGGTATCAGTTATAAGCGACAGCGAGGTGAACCTTTAGTACTTAAAGGATGCTAGTCGCGTCATCCAGACCTAGCAGAATTATAGGATGCCTCGTGGTAAGTGGAAGGTACCAGTCTTTATGAGATGTAAGTAAAGCAATCAGATGAAAGTAACAAAGATAAATGTAAATACTCCCCTCCGCGAAAGCATTTAGACAGCGACCTTATGTAGTAACTGTTGACGCCTAATATCTCTTACGATCATAACAGTTTAACTCCCATGGTTAGTTCAGGCAACAGCCCTAGCCAAGGTTCAGCCACTTTGGCATTCTTGAGCTTGTTGCCATTCAGCTGAGTGCCTTAAAAGCTGGGTGAGGCTGTGAAGACCCGGTCAACAGCAGTTAGTCAGTTCGATAAAAACAAAACTTACTACCATAATCTCTTTGTTAACGATACTGCGACCAAGAAGGAAAAACTGTGAAATCTGTAACCGCTCGTCGCTTATGATTCAAATCAGCACACTAAAAATATAAAAAATGTCATACATTTACAGATCGTGGTGATTAACAAAGAACTCTAATATCCGAACGTGTTAACTCACGGCGAGCTGGCGACAATAATAATTGTTGTGCAATTAGGTGTAACTGCGTACGGCGAACGTGCTACAGAAGACGTCAGGATGTTTAAATAACCAATTAGTTGATCGGTTTCAGCCGGACTGGTATTTAGATATCCTGAACTTTGGCTTTTAATACCTTCGTAATACAGATCATTGATATTAGGGAATCATTTACTGCCTATCGTCTATAAAGGGACATTCAAGTAAGCACTAAAGGGAAGCGAAGGGTATTTGATCTGTTTATTTTTGATGACAGAAGGAATGGGGGACCTGGATGTGTAGTTTTGATACGTGAGTCATGGAGTCTTATCCACTGGACTACCATCGCTGTAGTAGCGATTAACTATAAGTCAAATCCTCTATCTTTATATATAATTCTTCTGTCCGTGTGTATGTGACTGAAATTCTTCTAAACGGCTGGACAGATTTTGGGGATTTTTTTTGTGTGTATTCAAGTGGATTCAAGATTCACATTCAAACGCGGTAGATGGCACGGTGTTTGACTTATAGGATTTTTTTATTATCAAAGCAGGACGACGTCCGTAAGACCCGCTGTAGACTATAAACTCTTTATTTCTAGACTTGTTAACTGCTTCCCATGAATGAATAAAGAAATCAGAACAGATAAAAAATATTTATACAAATGTTTATGTAATTGAGTGGAGGGTAAAAGCATTGCTTACTTTTGCTGACGAGGGGGAAGGGTCGGTCAAAAATAACAAAAAATCTGCTTACGTAATACTTGAGCGACCCCTAATTAAACTTGAACAGATTTTGCAGTTCTATCTAAGGCCAATAAAATTACTGAAATCATGGTATACTATGACCACTTCTTAGTTTACATCCACCTTAACGATTATTAGGGTTATGAGTTGTGGCTACATTTATTACAAGTAGGTATAACATTTTAAATAAAATTTGATTACATAATGAAGTTTAAATGATCAACAATAGCAAATAAATTAACTGCAATGACACTTGGAATATTTTTTTTTGTCAAAAACATTATTTCAAGTAAATATTTACAAAAGCAAAAAGATTCGTCCCGCGTACAACTTACGTAACTTATAACAACATTAATAATGGTCATATTCTTTGCATACATGACTAAGGAATGCTACATTTTCCTACCATTAATAACATCTTTGACGAACGATTTTAAACCTTAATTTATGGCATTTAATATTTTTTCCGAATAACCAACGGAAAAAATTACTTTGTCATAATTCATTTCTAATAATTAGTGTACTAACTCACTTGACACGCGCTTCATTGTGGAGCTTTGTGGTAACCGTCTTCAGGTTTTTAAGTTATTTCAATGTATTCCTTATGTCGTGAACACTTCATTTGGACTCCATTCTCGTTTCACATAATACACACAATATTTTTCATGAGAATACACATTCTTTGGAATATTACAAAATGGATTTGGCTTTGAAATGATTTTTTTTGGTTACACAGTATTTGTGATAATGTTAGACGAATTGTCACGCGTTTAAGTAATTTCATATTAGCACGAAAAGAAGAAAAACGATGCTTTTAAACAGTTTAAAATTGAGTTTCATTGAAGCAGTAGACAGAATCGTACATTCCAGTCTTCTTTGTTCCGTGTATACTTCCAAATTTATTAATTTATAAACACTTGCTTAGAGACCGTTCAAGTACAGTGTAAACTCTTCATAACGAATTTCAAGTAACCGAGCATTTTTTTTATTATAAAGAGTTTTGTTTGGAGGGAAGAGAGCAAATAAACGGTTTTGTGGTAAATCAACCAAATTTAACTATTTCTACTTTATAGGAAGAGTTTCTTTATAACGAACGACGTTATAAAGATTTTACACTGTATTACGTAAGTAGAATTTTTGTAATTTCTGACCGCCCCTCCCCCTGGTCAGCAAAAGTAAGCAGTACAAAGCAAAAGCTCATACCCTCCTCCCATGCTCAAGTAAACTTTTCTATGCGTATTTTAAAATATATTCTGGTTAAATACATTAATATTGCTAATGTAATCACCGTGCAGACCCTCTAACCCCTATGTCATCAAAAATAAGCAAATCAAGGACACTTCACCCCCTTCAGTCTTTACGTAAGACTTAAATGGCCCCAGATTCGATTTAAACTTCTTTCTTGTAAATGTTACTAAAGTATACATATTTTTCGTTTATGAAAGTTTATAATAAACAATTTTTACAGCTCATAAGCTATTATTGAATCTGCAACAATACACGTAAGCCAGACGAAAAATACCGGCTGTGTCAACGCAGTCGTTCTTTTAAAGTTCACATAATTAATATTCACTTTACGCACTTGAGCAACCACTATTTACAAATTGTATTACTGTAAATTAGCAGTGACCTCATTGAATTTATTAGCAATCATAATACAAATACAATTTTATATTTGTTTTCCCACATTCTATCAGTTAAGCAATCCCACACATACCAAGGACTGGAGTAGTACTAGGAATGTTTATATTCAATCAAGTCATAATTAATTTGATTTAACTTAACATCTTGCTTGCCTGACAAAGATTTTTTTTTAAAGTAGTTCCCATATACAGCATCTTCGCAAGATGTACAAACGTCTATTCACATTTTATCAATTTAAAGGCGTAGATAGGAAGTATTGGGTAGCTAATACTAACATTCATATAAGCTTTATTAGATTAAGATCCCAGAGCTGTTAGACACAACTTATTTTTAAATATATGAAACCTTAAGTTTTGAGTAGTGTTTCATGTATTTAGAACTCGTGAACACTCAAAGAGTTTGAGACTGGAACCAACGTATGGTACCGTCGGATGCAGTCAAGACTATCTGCAGGCAAAAAATAGAAGACGTAAGATGACATGTTTTTTGAAAAACTTAGGAAATCTGTACTTTATATGTACCTTTAATAGTTATTTGCATTATTTCTAGTACGAGTTTACCTCTACATTGAAACCAACAAACTCATCTCTTGCACCCGATCAATGTATACCAGAAACTATAATATAAGAAATTTAATACTTCCGTGTATATAAAAAAAACATTTTTTTAGTTCTTTTGAATACATAAATATTAAGAATTTTATTGATTTTATTACATTGCTATTTTATTGTCAAATAACAACTAGACTACATCATTAATAACTATAGATTATACTATACTATATTACTATGGATTTTTATTATTCTAAAGACTTAATAATAGACCCTTGATTACAAGAGAAAACAATTGAGACATCTGAAGAATTGATTAAATCGAGTTTAATGGCTGACCACAAACAATATATAATACAAAAACAAGCATACATACGGACATAATGCCATGGTAAGTTTTGAATGGCCACTGACCGAGCAAATGCTTTTAAGAAACTCGCAATGTGTAATCTCATCGAAATAGCTTCGACCTTTCAAACTACGATTAGACAATCAATCTTGAGTGACCCTCTTTGCATAGAACTTACGGATTTGAACAGATGCGACGTCAGAATTGTTTCGAGTACCAAAATATATATTATTACTTTTCTTTCCGTATCAGAAGTACCTAGTTCTTTTATTACTGTGGCGTCGTCTCTTTAATGAACACAAAAGTAAAGTCGAGGCATCTAATGACATAAGAAGGAGTCATAATTTTATACAATAAAGCCAACAAATACAGTTTGAATTGACTGAATTGAATTACAATGAATATTAAAATTTCATAATTTGTAAATTGTAATTATTAACTCTAGTCTAGTTTTCAGATCTATAGACACTCGGAGTAATTATTACATACATTTTTATTCAGTTTATCAAAAATATGATGCAAAATAGGCTACACAAACTCAATACAAAATATCAATATTATATGTACACAGGCCACTATAATACGCGTCGCTAGTCTGACGCAAGCGCAATACACCACGAGCATGTCGACTTCATCGGTCATGGTACCCTCCCGATGAAATAACAACAGTGAACGATTGAACGAACGAACAGATTGGGGTGTAAGGGGTGTCGAATAACATCTAACACTTGAGACACTCAAGCCAACCTCACCTGCACGTGGTGCACCCTGCTGAATAACGAACGAGGCAATGGCGAAAGCGGGGTGGTAGGGCTTTACAGCCCGACTGGGTCGCAACAACCATGTATATGGCAAAAATCCGTCATAGTGATCCGTTTCTGCGGGTCGCGTTTCGGGATCAGCCTGTGCATATCCAGCATTTCGCAGGCCGGCATGACAGCGGCGACCGGCGATGGATAGTGTGTCACTCGGTGGTCGCCATTGTTTTTGGATTGTACTGTGCTTACCATCAGGCACAGTGCAGTAATTTTGCCGTGCTACTATAAAAAAAAAAAAAAAGTGTAAATGACAAAGGTCAAAAATTTGTGGTATATGAAATTTTTGATGGATTTTAATGACATTTTCTTTGTGTTATTGCAGATAAATTAGCCAAAAATGCAAGCTGATGCACATTTTCGACATACAACTTTTCATATTCATATTTCTGATATATGCCAGATGACTGTTGAAAGGTTAACACCCTTCAATATTGGGGTCGAATTTAACATATAAAATAATAATATTAAAACTTTTTCCCCTTATCAAACTGAAATAGTTTAGAATATTATCCGATACGAAATATATATAAGGGTTGTTGAGATATGTATGCTTGGTACAATATGTTTCAACAACTCATATATGTATGAATAGTTAGATTAGCTTAGATAGGTCGCGAATTGCATGTATCAGGCAACAGCCAAAGCCGAGGTATGCCGCGCACCCTTGAGCTAGTTGTCAAAGTAAAATCGGCTGAGTGCCTTAAGCGCTCGCCTTAGTAGTCCGGTGAAACTGTTAAGACCTTGCTAGGTCAATAGCGTAATCAGTTCGAAAAAAAAAAATCGGTCACGGTCGGTGACGAAAAATCACAAGATTTTATCCATCTAAAAATTCAAATGCACATGTGATGATATAATGAAGTATACAATATCTGTTACAAGCGAAATACGTCACGAGCTAGCATGTCGAGGTCATCGGTGATACGTACCCGTTAGTTATTCCCCTAAAATTGTAATTGACGATTCTTAAATGTAATTAAAAAAGTTTTCGCTCGGGAGGTCGGGCTCTCAGCTTCCTCGTTACGCACCTGACTTTGGGGATAAACCGGCGAGTCACGCGTCCAGTCTCTCGGGTACGGAACCATTTAATGCATAGTTGGAGATTGTTAGGGTGTGTCGATTAGGATCAAAATGTATTGTGATAGGCTAGCGAGTGTTCGCAGCCAGTATTCTGATCGAATCTTAAGACTACTTCCATATTAGAGTATATCCGTCTTATTACTAAAAGAAAAATAAACACGCGTTTAACACGAGTTCTACTAAATAGGGTCTAAAATTGTAAAGTTAATTGAACACATTTTTAAAATACTTTGTTACAAATGCGTCTCCAAATGGTTTCTAGCTATACATCTGGTTTAAGATTTTTATGCGAGAAACTCTTAATAACATTCATTCAATTCAATCTCATAATTCAAAAACGTTTCATTACATACACATATTTTGAAGTTTAAATTTGAATTTAATTTGAAGTTGTGAATAATATTTTATTTCAAATCATCATTAAAAAAATTATTTATTTTAAGCACAACTGATTATTATTAATGTGACATTCAGGTTGAAAGAAAATGACGTAATTATTAAAATAAGCAATATCTTATATATGTATTAATACATGAAGCCTAAACTTTTGCCCCTTTTTAAGAGAAATGCGTGAATTTGGCATAGTTAAAGTATAGTTACAATAGCATAGTTACAATAATAAAGTAAGAACTGTTAGCTTACACAAGCGTTAGACAGTGTTTAATGTAATTTAAACAGTGTCTATCTTTATCGAGGATAAGACACTTTTTTGTGATCAAAGTATTTTAATCTAGCGTTCAACGCGTATTTAACATGTAATAAGACGGTATATAAGTTTGAAATGTTTAAGGGATTTTTTTGTATTCAAATTTTTCATGTCAAAATGTATGGAACTTTTCTCTTTGAAATGTTTATGTCTTAAGTTTTTGGTGTAGGCAACGGTATGTGGGTTCTATTTTCTAGCAACTTGATATCACATTGAAAGTGTTTATCCTTTTTTTTTATTCTATGAATTTTCACCGACTTGACATCACCGTAAATATGTGGCTTAGGCTCTCGTAGAAAGTCAGTGCTGCAGTTACCTATGAAGCTCAGAATGATACTAAATGGGATTGTCAGTTGCTAGGAATTTTTACTTTTGATATATTTTGTTATAAAGTAAAACTTAGTTCCAACAATAAACATTTCTTTCTTTATTTATTCCCTAGGGGCCATTCTAGTATTCCATAGGCACTGATGAGCGGATGGGGGGTTCCTTTATTTGCTTATTTTTGAAGACATATGGGTTGGAGGGTCTGGGTGGTGATTACGTCAGCAATATTAATTTAACCAGAACAGATTTTAAAATGTAAGAGCATTGCTTACTTTTGCTGACCAGGGGGAGGGGGCGGTCGAAAATTCACGCAGTTCTATTGTAAGCTCTGTTTATTGGCGTGTATATTTTTTTAATGTGTTTTCTTATATATTTATATTTGTTTTGTTTAATCCTAAATTTGTGGTTCCAGTAGTTATTTCTCTTTAGTGTGACCATCCGTGACGTGTTGTGTATGTATGTGGTATTTGTTGTTCGTTTTAAATTTTGTATTAACTTTAATATGACCGACTAAACGTCCGTTTATCATTCATATTAGCCTCCCATCGAAAATCAGCGCTGCAGTACTACTTACAGTATTGCAGATTTTTACTGAATGGGTTCGCCAATTGTTGGACATCTATTTTTCATTTTTAAAATGTTTTTTTTTGTCTAATTAGTTTGTGTAATTTAATTTAATTGTATGGTTGTTCCCACAATAAAGTATTTATTTATTTCTTTCTACATAAAATTTGCTTACCTAGTATTTTAATTACATTTTACCTATTCAAAGCTTTTAGAGTAGAATTATTATATTCGAAATAAAATAATAACTTTGTTGGTTGATTTAAGTTTTCAAAACTAGTAACACGAGTTAGTCAAAACATAGGGTATAGAAATAGAAACCTTAGTATTACCAAACACGTGAAGGTGCCGTGCCAGTGATGAATACTGCAACACACGATAATTATTAGTTTATCGGAATTGAAACCGAACAACTACCCGCGTTTGTTAAGTTTATAATTGCGATATTTGTCGAGCATTGCATTCGACTTGCAAGGTATCTTCGTTTCGATATCATCACGGATTATAACACTAAAGGGTAAGTAGGCATCTTGGGTGTTTAAATTTCGAGTTCGAAAAACAGAACGTTGCCTTTTTTTATGTCATAGGTGGCAAACGAACAGGTGGGTCACATGATGTTAAGTGATCACCACCGTCCATGGATACTAACAACAACAGAGGAGTTGCAAGTGCGTTGCCACCCTTTGGGGGGAAGGGTTAAGGGAGGGAGAGGAGGCGGGAGGGGAGGTGGGACTCCGACGCTCTCACTGACCGAACGAAACGCAACAATGCAAGCACTGTTACTTCACGTCGGTTTTCTATGACAGGGTGGTAGTACCCCGGGCGAGCCGACTCATTCATGGTGAAACCAGTAATAGTTTCAACGTAACTCTACCACCATTAAAGCCTAAACTTTTTTTATTGTAACACAATAAAGTGAAAACAAGGTTTAATCTAAAACCAAGGAAAGAGTCGTGGCGGTCTAGTAGTTTGACCGGTGGAATATCAATCCGATGTCCGCGGGTTCGAGTCCTGGCATGTACCAAGGAATTTTTCGGAATTCGTGTACCACTTACACCAATTACGCCAATTACCAATCGCCAATACGTCGTGGGCTGGCGTGGTGATTATGCCTCTACCTTCTTACGGGAAGAGGCCTATGGCCCTGCAGTGGCTCTGTTTCAGGTTGATTATGATGATGATGAAAGCAAGACATCTGCAATCTATTGTCAGTCGTTCTTGTCGTGCCGGTCTGCAAGCTTAGGCGAAGCTAGAAACGGAACTTAACCCAAAAGTGGGATGTTAAAAAAAATATAGGCAGTCATAAGGCCTGCCTACACTCAATGAAATGCACTCATGCTCAAAACAATGAAATAAATGTGTCATCTTTTAAGTTTTCATATCAATTATTATAGTATGAAAGATATATTTAAATTTCAGAAGTTATATAGGCTATATATCATCACGCTAAGACCCATACGAGCGGAGCACTAATGAAGAATGTTTGAAAATCGTTATTTCCCTTTTGAGGAACCTATATAAGCGACCTATCTTTTATGTATGATGTATATACATATGTATATACATGTATATACATGTGTATGTATGTATTTATGTATTTTGTGTATGATGAGATGTAAAATATGAATATTGCATGTACACAGGCACCTATACTACGCGTTGCTAGTCGGACTCAAATCGCGCAAGCGCAATGCGGCCGGTCACGCTTGCTATGTCATCACGCGAAATTATAAATGTATCTCCGACCAAAAATACCGCTGATCGCGCCTAAAGAAATGTCCACTTCAAAAACACGATTATAGGACAGACAATGATACCGCGAAACTATCGCGTATCAAACACTTTGAATATAATAATAAACGACTAACACTTAAATATGATTTACAAAACGGATGCTAGTAATTTCATCCGAAAAACCTACTCGCGTCCGTCAAACTATATTCGACTTTATTACCAAAATATAGGGTAGTTTTCAGTATAAAATAACATCAAAAGTCCTCATGAAAGACCCACTCGAAAACCGGATCGCGTCCGTTCAGTTTTCTCGCACGAACGATCACGAATGCCGGTAATGCTTATGGTATATCTTTTTAATAATATAATAATACATATAATAAATAATAGTATAATATAGAGAGAACAATAGGGCACTCCAAAGAACGCATTTCGAGTGGGCATGTGTTACATTGTAAGCGATACGGTAGGGATGAGAATATGAAGAGGTTTATGAATCGATAGAACTTAAATAGCGTTTTCTCTCTATACATATAAGTATTATAAAGATTTTTTTCTAAACCTTATCCAATAATTTGAAGACTAGAAAATACAAAGGTATAACTAAACACGCCAAATTTTCAATGAACCACAAATCACAAAACTGCACCTAACAGTTTGTTGCCAATTGTCAAAACCAAAATCCAACCAAAACAAATGAAATAAAGGGGTCATATTTTTGGCACTTCCAGACTTTATCACATTTTAATATATGAGACGTCATTAGATTCGTTTAAATTGTGGGAATGAGAATGAGAAGCTGGAATATTATGGAAATTTGGCAAACCATAGAAGTGGATGTTACTGCAAAACTAGTTTATTCCATGGAAAATCGTTTAAGAGCTGTTATAGCTGCTACACCATATTAATTTTGTATTAAATTGTTTTATTGGACGCTAAAAATCAGCGTTCGAATACTTTTATAACCTAAAAAATATGTCTCATAGCAATAACAAGTCCTTATTTCGAATTCTTCTTGCTGGTTTCGACAAAATTCTGCGTAGTTGTTCTTACTTATACTATATGTACTTGTAGTAGAATTATTAATATGTTATAAATATTAATTAGGTACTACCTATGCTCTACCTATGCTATAATAAATTTTAATAGACCGAACCGATTTTAATGAAACAAATACTAAATGTTACTCGAATAGATGTATTATGATTTTCTTGAAAAGGTTTTATAATGAACGCCGTACTTTAGCAGTGATGCGTGTACCAACAAACAGACATTTCTTAAATTGAATAAAACAATTTATTACCTATTCCTAGAACATCTTTTTTATTAGAACATTACATCTATATAATGTATAATGTGAATCTATATAATCTGTATATTGTGCGTTTTATACATTTCAACCTAAAGAAAACCTACAATCATTCGAATACTTTTGTGGGCCAGTGTAGCTTTGTTATTATTAAAAACAATAAAATTATTGAATTTTGCGATGTCACAAATCTTCATGGAAACTTCTAGCAAGGGCATCACCATCTTGTTGCTAAATTGAAGTCATCGTAAGATTCTATAATACTTAACCGCTCGATAATAGCCTAAATAATCTTTATCAAAGAAGATTGGTTGTCAAAGTAAAAGAGTAATCTCTAACAATAGGAACACTGTTAAATGTAACTTTAATTGTTAAGTTGTTGAGTTTATTATCCTTTGATAGTAAATTTGGAATGCTGACCTCAGAATACATTCATTTGTACTCGGGTGTCCATTGTGTTTTAGTTTCTATTATTACGTTCTGTATTAATTGTTAAAGTTTTGGGCTGACAGTTACACCACGAGTTAATGGTCGCGCTGTGTTCAATGCTTATGTATCCCTTTGTTATTCTGTTTTAGTATGAAAGGGTCATTGTAGCCACGTCTAGAGCATTGCGGGGTCGCATTTTACGATTTTAATAAAGTTTGCAGTAATTGACACCCTTGTGGTTGCGATTTATCGCTTTCAAACTTCACAATCGAGTAATTTAATTTGTTTTCTTTCTATATCATAGGACGCAAACGAACAGGTGGTTCACATGATGTTAAGTGATCACCACCGTCCATACACACTTGCAACACCAGAGGAGTCGCAAGTTCGTTGCCAGCCTGTGTTTGGTAGATAGGAGAGTGGGGAAGTGAGCAGCGGGTGGGGAGGTATCCGGCGCTCTCACTGACCGAACAAAACGCAATAATGCAAGCACTATCACTTCACGTCGGTTTTCTGTGAAAGGGTGGTAGTACCCCGGGCGAGCCCACCCATTCATACCAGTAATAGCTTCAGCGTGGCTCTACCATCTAGATTGTTTGATGTGATGATAAAAAAATCGATTTGATGCGATGGTGCCTTAGCTGTTAGCGCGATCAGACACCGCGTTGTTGGCCGAAGGTTCGAATCATTCCAAGTGAGTCGGAGCTATCGGTAAAGGACAACACTGTAATGAAACCACAGCACGATGGTAAGATTTTTTTGGTGTGTTGCGGCAGCTGCACTTAAGAACTGCCTCTCTAGATTTAGCGTTTTTATCAGCTTAGACCACTTAGACCACATTATCATTGATGGTGGTAGAAGCCATTACTGGTTTCAGCATGAATGGGTCGGCTCGTCCGGGGTACTATCACCCTCTGATAGAAAACTGACGTAAAGTAACAGTGCTTGCATTGTTGCGTTTCGTTCGGTCAGTGAGAGCGCCGGAGGCCCACCTCCCCTTCCCTCTTCTCTCTCCTCTCCCTCTTCCTTCTCTAACCCTTCCCCCCAAAGGGTGGCAACGCACTTGCGACTCCACTGGTGTTGTTAGTGTCCATGGACGGTGGTGATCACTTAACATCAAGTGACCCATCTGTTCGTTTGCCACCTATGACATAAAAAAAAACATCAAATTAGTTTTTATCAAACGCTAAAACCTATCCTTACATAGTATAATTATAATTACATACTATAAAATAAAGTCCCCTACCGCGTCTGTCTGTCTGTCTGTTCGCGATAAACACAAAAACTACTGAACGGAATTTCTGGCGGTTTTCACCAGTGGATAAAGTGATTCATGAGGAACGTTTTGGTATATAATTTGACAATGATTTTTTTTATAATCAGGGCGGGACAACGTCTGCCTGGCCCGCTAGTATATGCGTAAAGTATAAAAAGAGCTTTGATATTTTTTTTTACCCAAATGTTGTACTGATATAAAGATTATAAAATACAAAAAATCTTTTGTTTGTTGAAGAGTAGATAATAAGTAAAACATTGAAATGATTTTTTAGTCGCTCTTTTGTACATCAGGTTCCAGGCGGACGGAGTCGCGGGCACATCTAGTGTCAAATAAGTCAATAAGTGCATATAACGTTTACAGATTTACAATCAAGTCATGTTGAATCATTTGTATCGTTTATTAAATCAATGTTCCGATCAAATCATTGTTGGATTGATATGAAGTCGGGAAAGTTTTTTAAGTGCCCGCAACAATTGATATTACCATTACGTGTGTATTCGACTTTGGTGAATGGTTCAGCACTTATGTTAGTTCATTTTTGATTGTACTAATTTCTATTATCATTATGTACAGGATGGCATAAAAAAATTGAATATTTTTTTTGATTCACGTATGATAATACATTAGGTTATCATTAATGTTTTAAGAAAACACCAGAGACAGTTCACGATTTTTCTTAATTCTAAAAGCGGTTTTAATCTGATTTTTTAAGCATGAAAAATAAATAAAGGTCATCAAATTGCAGCACAAAATATAACCTTTTCTATCTACTATTTCTTTCATTTTTTTACTTACCTCTATTAAATTTGATCATTACTGCTTAACCGCTATGGAAAAGCGTAATTATATTTAGACTAGATAGTTTAACCACCGAATGGTAAAACGGTATATCGTTTAATAACAGCAAGACTATACTCCAATAAAGAGGACCCGGTAGAATTTGAAACAATTTTGCAAAGAACCAACTGATAACACTCGAAATATTCTTACCATATATATTCGCAACATATGGTAATGCGAGTAATAAATCTCCCAAACAATAAGCGGTACCCTGTGTTTTGTTAATGTTTAAAAACACACACATATAGAGCAGACCCACGTGTCCGGCGTAATACGCGAATAAATGTCAACCGCCAAGTCTTCAGTAATTTATCTTTTCAACAATAATTTTTACAACGTACCCCCGCGTCCCACGTCCCACCCTCCACCATGATTAATGATGGATAGATTCCTGAATAATTACCAGAGACTTTTAATATTCAAGTGGTTTCATTCCCCAAGAATCGTCGTTCGATTCTGTGTCTACAATTCGAGGGAACAGAGTCGTTTTTATCTTCTTAATTCGAGATGACCCTTAAGTTTTTAATCAAGTACAAAACGCATTACTCACTAATCAGAAATGTAAATGATTTTCGACTTTATATGAATTATTTTAAAGTACAATTTACGGTGTAATTATGTCAGATTACTACCAGAAACGCGAGCACCGTTGAATGCAAATCTCGACTCGAGTTTTAAGGGTAGTGCGCGTTATTAATTTGTTATAATAATTGTGCCCCACCGGTTCTCATATTTGGTCGCATGTGGCATTTTTATTGCGAATTAGTCGCAATAAATAAGCGATCATTAATTTTGTTTTTTTTTTCTTTCTCTCATCACAGAGAGCTCTTTGAAAGTTAATGCGTTTCGAGTGTACATGTTATAGCTTTTGTGGTTTTCTATACATAATACATAATTATTTCTATGGACGTACTATTATAAAGAACGACTTGCATATCGTTTACAATTATTCCCGTTAACAATAATATTCATTCGTTTATTGTTTGCTGTTTATTAATGTTTGTAGTTTTTCGAACGTTTCAATCATTTATATTTCGACTACCTAATACCCACGAATTCGTCTGTGTTATGCTAATATATTTACTTTACAAAATTCTTAGTAGACAATATTTTCTGTTTATATACACGTTTCGCCGTATGTGCATCACACCACTGCCCCAACTTTAGACATAGCTGGACGCCTAGTGCTTATGATAATCGTAGGTCTTTCTCTCTCTCTTGGGATCCTATGTCCCCAAACTGTCGGGGCAGAGGGCAGACACAATGCTTCTCCATCTCGATCTGTCGTTGGCTTGACGCTTCACCTCACTCCAAGCAAGGCCAATTTTCGCACACTCTGCATGCAAGCACAGATCTTCGCCAGGTTTGTCTAGGACGACCACGTTTCCGCCTGCCTTGGGGATTCCAGTCCAATGCCTGATTAGGGATATGGCTGTTGTCCCTTCGCAAAGTGTGGCCGATCCAGGTCTTTGATAACTATATATCAATTATAATATCGCGATATTTTTTTAGAGATTAAATTAAGTATTTAAGAAGTATTATCCAGCAGTTTTTACTTGTATTCTATAATTTATTTAATATCCGTATAAGGGTTACTAACATTATGGACTTAGTTAATACAAAGAAATGTTGTGAGCAAAGTATATTCTTGGTTTCATATAAAATGTACTGTTATGGTAATAATGCAGACGAAGTCGCAGGTTCCAGCTAGTACTAAATAAAACACGTTTAATATACATATTACAGTGGATGTTACTTTGCACTTCCGACTGGAATTGATTGGCTGTTGTCACGTCTCACTGCAACAAAAAATATTTGATTTTTTTTTTCGAACTCACTACGCTATTGACCCAACAAGGTCTTAACAGCTTCACCGGACTACCCTTGGTGAACCTGATGTCGGTCGACATTGTTGGTATGTCTTATTGGTAACTGTTAAATATAATTAATTTAAATATGTTGCAGATTAACGTGTAATTAACACAATCGATTACACGTGTTTCGCTCTTTCGCGGAACTATAATTAATTATGAATTTCAATCAAAAATCTGTATTTATCTATACACATAATAAGAATGTAAATCTAAGGTGTCTGTACTTTTTAGACTTCTGTAAAAAAAAATGTTACAGGTATCTTGGAATAAGTTCTAATATACATATCAATCATTTTTAGAAATGTCTGTCTGTTTGAACACTTTTTTTTTTCTTTCCTTCTTCCTCGAACTGACTACGCTATTGACCCAGCAGGGTCTTAACAGCTTCAGCAAGCTTAACAGCAACAGGGGGGCGAACTTTACCCCCAGACCACGGCGGCGTGATCTGTGGTTACGCGGACGTGGGCGTGAGCACGCTCTGTTTATAGAGACAGGCTGGTACTGATCGTTCACTGCCGTTATTTCATCGGGAGGGTCGGTAAAAATATGTCGTGGGCGTCTTTTACAACGCGCAGCGTTTGGTACGGGTTCGTATTTTGCGGCGGATACCACTAACTGGCTAGGATGATTCACGGCTTTTTCAAAATAACGAATCGTAAGTGATTTTACGTACGCCCAGATAGAAGGCATCTCTAGCTCCCTGTTTGAACAGGCATCACTGCTAAAGTACTGCGTTCACGATAAAACCTCACCACGAAAATCATAAAGAATATCTTCGAGAAACATTTAGTCCTCGTTTCATTAAAATTGGTCCACTCTACCAGGAGTATTATTTAATGGCCTTAATATTCAAATGTTTTTATTAGTCACTGTATTTTTACGTTGGATTCCACGCGGACGGAATCGCGGGCACAACTAGTGCTTAATATACGACTGAAATTATAAATAATAAATATACAAACAAATCGACAACCAATAGTAATGAGAGGGTGAGTTAAAACACTTAAATATGTTTAACTAATCCGACGAGATTATGAAACGTATGTGCTTGATTATTTTCGCACAATAAAATTTTTATTGCATATTTCACACAATCACCAGGGGGCGCCACGGTTTGTGCGAGAATTAATTTACATATCTATTATACGAGGGACCCTCTGACGCGGCGTTACTCACTCTACTATGTAAATCGCTGTGTTTATTTGCTAAATTGTGTTTGCCACGGATTAAGCAAAGCAGATTTATCTTAACCGGTTATCATTTATCTGTAAATAACACGATAATAATCAAAAGTTTGAAAGGAAGTTTCATAAATAACCGGCGTGATCTAAATACTAGAAGATAGATGAAAAATTAAAAAATAAAATAACAAGGTCTCTGCCATCCCGTGGCTGAGGAATTCTGGCGAGTGGAGACAATATTATTCTCCTCACAATAAAAAAAAGAGATCAAAAGTTTTTATTGTTGGAACATATTACGCCCATAAGATAAAGAAAACATACATATAGTTAAATAAAATCGGCTGAGTGCCTTAAACGCTCGCCTTAGTAGTCCGGTGAAGCTGTTAAGACCTTGCCATGTCAATAACATAGTCAGTTCGAGAAAAAAAAGGAATCCCCACTCAACTACCTGCTGCAGTACAACTGACTGGTACTACAGCGCTGATTTTCAATGGGAGCCCATACCATATGTTAAATTCGATCAAAGCTTTTACAATACAATTTACAATTTAGGCTACAGCTTACGCCAAACAACTAGATATACATATAACCTTCCTCCTACGCAGTCAGGTTAAAAGGTGAAAGCTTGATAAACATTTATAATAGTTACATTTTCCGAGAAATATATGAAAATTAGAGAAAAACTCTCACATTTCCGCGTATTTAATAATGACGACTCGGCGCTAACGGTTTTTTCTTGTTACCTACATGAGATACAAAAAAAAATCACCCCTTGTCTCCCACATTATTAAATGTAACGTCTCTGTCTGTCTGTCTGTACATCGGTGTGTTTACTATTCGTGATGTACATACAATTTTAATGTCACATTTTTGATTACATCTTTTATGTTTATCATAGAATATTGAGAGAAAATATACGTACAGACAGATTTGCACATTTATTCTATAGTTCTGTCTGTACATATATATTTTTCTCAATAATTTATACTCGCGTAATTAAGTTATTAGTCAGTCAATACAATTACAAACAAGGGAGTCTGTACTTATAGACACACTTAACCACACGATAGAAGTGAAAAGTTATAAATAGATACAGGCACGTTAAAGTTCATACAGATATGTCAGTGTTTATATGTAAATAAATAATAACATCTAAATACTCACAATATATACACTTGAAATACACTATTACTTTATGATGAAGAGACATTTACGCAGGCCGGCATGACAGCGACGACCGCCGGAGGAGGGGTGGTCGCCGTTGTTTTTGGATTGTACTGTGCAGGAACAGAGCAGTCAATGCCGTACTACAAAAAAAAATCATTACAATACATACTTCTTGCAGAAATACTCTTTGACTGACAGTAGTCACGGTCATGACGGATGCAGCCGAGTAAATCGGATTTAGCGTCACCGATACGAGCGTGACGTATCACTTTCCTTCATTGCTCAATCCGCCAAAATTTTCCACGTCAAAAATCTTTATCCAACACATACGGAACCGCAAACACAGCTAGTTTAAACTGAAAAAAATAATCGATCACGTTAAATTCAAAGCGCGCCTCTCGGAATAATGGCTCGTATGAGAAAATATACAAAGACTTCTTACTACGATTTATTTGTATGTGCTTATTCGATACGTATTTTTTATTCTTATTCCCTGCGTATTGTAAAAGCGGGGACGTAATCCCTCAGTCGCGTTCGTTTTCATGGAAAATAATGTTAATATATCCACTGTATACAACATTATTTTTCTCTTTCATTTATTTTATTACAAATTTTGTACTATTTATTTGTTTTGTAATAAATTTTAATATTATTCAATCGATACTATTGACCAAACGCTCATACTATTGACCTATTGTTCGTACTATTGACTTATACTATAGTTGACGATTAAAGGGTTATTTGAGTTGAATATGTTTGTAATAAATGTCAGTTTAATCCATACTATTGGCTAGATTCTAATACTATTGACATAGTATTCGTACTACTGGCTTGTTACTATTGACCTGTACTTAAATGTTATTAACTTGGCGGTTTAAATGGCTGCAATAATCGATTACTTTTAAATTATATGTTAACAATATATGTTTAAGATATACAATACTTTAGTACATTATTTTCTATTGTATTGTATATATTAAGGTGTAACCAGTGTTACAAACGCAAGCATTTAAAAATATTTCTATGGCTTGAATATAGATGATAAATCGATTTTTCTACATACAATATGTATGTATTAGATATACATATAAATCTTTCGAAAGTTATTCATACTTTTTCAAATGATAGTAAAAACCATATTAAAGCCCGTTAAAGTTAACGTTACAGGAAACTAACAGCTGCGAAAAGCTGCTTTGTTTTATAATATATGAGGCATATAGAATCAAAGACAGCTAAGTGCCACAAGTTCTAAAAATGAACTGAGTATGGAGCCATCTAGTCTTATTGGTTGCAAATCACCATTTAATTCCTACAAAAAATAAAATACAGCTAAAGCCTTTTAATTTTCGTTTTAAAATTGATTTTGGGATCAAATACATTTAAGTACAACCAAGTCATCAAATAAGAAGTAAAGTAAGAATAAAATACAGTTAAGGAATTATCGCATTTTTTTTTTCATGAACTTCTCTTTTAGAGCTGATGGCCATAGGCAGGCAAAATCAATAGCCTATGCCACTCCCTAAAATTGAAACTTTGAATATAAGTAAAACTCCAACTCTGAGAATAGATAATCATTTTTTTCGTTTCCTGCAAATTTGGTCTCTATGCACTTAGCTGTTTTTGATTTTATATGCCTCATATCTTAAAGGATATAATGATAATACAATATTAAATGGAGATAAAGAATATATTCAAACAAGAATGTGTAACTCCAAACAATACAAAATTATAAGACCGTTAACAATAACATTTATAGAACGCAAGGTAAGGAACTCTGTAACAGACGCTATTCAAATACACAAAAAGCTACCCGTTCTTAGTTGCTTAACTAACTATTTAGTCGACACATTGGCTTTAATTAATCTGGACAACGCCATTGTTGATATCATCATCATTTATCACTTTCAAACCTCGAACTATCGATGTGAGAGATTTTTAAATCACGATTCGACGAGAATACACTATAAAAATACCTTTGTCAGCATAGTTTTTTTCGTACGGCAACACTGACTTGAAATAAGCCATTGTCAACGCTTTTGTTTTCGAATGTTTTATATTCCATATTCAATTTTAATTAGACGGAATACAAATATTGTCTATTTCTTTTATTTATATTCTGTTATATAGTTATAGTCTATGTGTTTACTTAGATTTTTAAAGATATAAAACGAATTTGAAGCGATTTGCATTGTTGTTCACGTATTTATTTCGTAAGATGTGTATGTATATTGTAATCAGCTTTTGACTGCGACTATGCTGGCATTATTGTAGATTGAACCAATCCCTCGGTAAGTGTACATTTCTTCTGGTTAAAATGCATCCTATATTCTTTTCTTCATAAACAACTCCGCCTCATTGCACGATTGGAACCTACGTCAATTTACGCAGTCCAAATATGCTATACGTTAACTCGCGTAAAACCTTCGATCAACAATAACTAGATATCGGGTCGGCGCGAAAAATACGTCTCGTAAGATAACAGCTCACTTGTAATGTGAGCTTTTATTTTGTTTAGTTTGTTTGAAACAGAGCCAGTATAAGCACGTTTCACATGCCGCAGTGTATTCCAAAAACCTGAAAAAGCAATTTAACGGCCGGAGTATTTTACTTTCGCTAAATACATGTTGAATAAGTTATATTTTAAGCTTTAAACTAACAAATAATATCAAAGTTTGGAAAAATTACCGATTTTATACCTGTCGTACAGATGTTGGGTCAAGGCTCTTCAACCACGCACAATAACGTAAAAAAGTACTTTATTCAGTACGTGTTAAGGTTGAATTCACACTAAATGTTGTTTATGTTGTATTTTCATTTGTGAGGGGAGTAATTTATTGCTGTGCTCGTTTTATCGTAAGTATTAGACAATATTTTGAACATTTGTGACTTTATTACTAGGTGTCATGGTTGTAATTAGGTTAAAAATAGCAAAAGTCACACATCACAAAAGTCGCAATATACAATAAATATTTTTCTCTATTTTAAAATGTATTGTATTCTACAAATAAACTTCGTTAAAATATGTTCACAACACGACAAAAGCACCCACTGATTCCATCCCATCGAGCACTCCAAGGTTTTTCGTTTATATTCAATAACATTTTTCGATATACCTCCCTAATAATAGTTGGGACTGAATTTCAATTATTTGCCAATCCGTTACCTGTACAAGTATTGGGAGTCGACTCGATTGCCTCCCGTCTGGCCGTACGAGCCAGTATCGAGCCCGGCCTCTCACAATGAAATACATCTAAATAAATAACACGGACTTCACATTGTAATGCCGCTTCCATACAAAATATATATTTTCACTACAATACGCACGGGGTATTCGAAATGGGGAAAATGGAACGTACCTGAATCGCGGTAGAAAATGTTCCCATGTTGTTGGCAACACTGGCTTTAATTCGTGCACGCTCTATTTATGAATATTTCAATTTTGTTTTAGATATTACCTACCTGTTACAATATAATTGGATGGTATTCATTTGTCGGAAGTTCTTTTTATATATATTTTTTGGCAACCAATCTTCTAGAAGATTATTACTGTCATGTCATTGTCGTGTAATCTATACTAATATTATAAAGAGGTAGAGTTTGTGGGTTTGTGAGTTTGTGACGTTGTAAGGGGTAATCTCGGGAACTACTGGTCCGATTTGGAAAATTCTTTCAGTGTTATATAGCTCATTTATCAGGGAAGGTTATAGGCTATATATCATCACGCTAAGACTCATAGGAGCGGAGCAGCAATGAAGAATGTTGTAAAATCGGTGATCACTTAACATCAGGTGACCCACTTGTTCGTTTGACTCTTCTTGATGTAAAAAAATCGGCTTGTAATTTTCTTTATACGTTATAGATTTTTTAGAGTTTGACCACAATCTAATATGGTAAGCACGCTAAACGTACAGGGGGACTGACTCTTAAGCGCATTCAATCTATCTATGAGCCCTTGAAATATTCTCTATTACAGAAATATATGCATCATTCTTCTTCATAATAAACACTTCGATATATCACTTTCATTATTGTACTATTGACATATTCACACCCCCAACAATTATTATAATGACGGGGACAACCTTAAGTTTATGTGATTAAAATAGCTGTTAAGCAACCAGATACATGTATGTAATTTATAATTTTATTATATACAAAGTCTGACCTATATGGGAATCGTACCTACCACCTCCTAGCTCAATCGTAGCCAATTACCTCTGGTACCGCCACACCACGTGGACTGTCATTTCCTATTACGCTGAATTTTAAAGTAAAACTTATTCAGGCGCGACTAGTAGGTTCTGGACGACAATGCAAAGGAGGTGCGTTACTTCTATTAAATCATAATTAATTTAATTCGTAACTTATCATAGTAATTTGTTCGTACTTTTCTATATTTTATTTACTTTATAACAAAGAGTTGCTAATAATATTTATTTCCTGTTATATAAGTTCCGAATTAGCTGATAGATGGCACTACAGATAACGAAGCTTTGATTTAATTTGTTACTTACTTTATTTTAAAACAAGTTGGTAGCACGGTTGCGCGTCCGTATATCCATAATTAATTCTACTGTGTGATTTTTATTATTTTTTTCAAAAATTTTTGATTGATTTATTTATAAACTATTTATTGGCAAAATCAAAAATATTTAAGAAGTTTTACTTTAATCTTGTGGACGGTTACACACACTCTTTTTTTATATGGGTATATGCTTTTGTATTTGACCAAAATGTTATCTGATGTTAAATGACGTGATTTAAGATGGCAAACACGCTAAACCTAGATAACGCTAAACTTAGAAAAATCCACCACCATGCTATAGGGTGTAAGGGGTGTCGAATAACATCTAAGACTTGAGACACTCAAGCCAACCTCATCTGAACATGGTGCACCCTGCTGAATAACGAACGAGGCAATGGCGAAAGCGGGGTGGTGGGGTTTTACAACCTGACTGGGTCGCAATCACCATGATTCGCTTCTGCGGGTCGTGTTTCGAGATCAGCCTGTGCATATCCAGCTTTTCGCAGGCCGGCATGACAGCGGCGACCGGCGATAGACAATATGTCACTCGGTGGTCGCCATTGTTTTTGGATTGTACTGTGCTAACCATCAAGCACAGTGCAGCCATTTTACCGTGCTACAATAAAAAAAAGCTTCATCGCGATGTATTCTGTCACCAGGAGGACTCACTTGCAAGGATTAATCTCTTCAAAAATTAAAAATAAAATAATCAATTCAATGACATTTTAAAATAATATAATCTATATAACATTTAATAGAAAACTCGACATGAATAAATTAAGTTTTAAACAGATAAATCCACTTTATGAATCGCACAGTGAAAGCGCCTAACCCTTTAAAGATCGTAACTCCAAACAATGACCCACCGAACTAATGATTAATTCAAAAGTCTCCAGATTCCTTTATACTGTCGGGCCATGAAGTACGCGAATTTAATCCACCGCGACACCAACAACAAAATGCTACAACTACAATTGAATCCTACTGAATGAATGTAAGCTTACGATAATATAAGACATCGTAATAAAACAAAAGAATGATGATAGGTATTCAATCCCGCCTGCCTAGTTATCATGTCAAGTTGAAAATTTGCCACAAAACTCATAAGTTCCAGCAGCCGCACTTGTAAGATTACTGAACATCTTGTAATACTAGGGTTAAAAACAAAACTTATAAAATATTTAACATTACTAGTGGGCGCCCAGTGGTCGACATTCGATCATAATTCATTGATTTTTTTAAAGTTTGAATTGTATTAGGGTTAATATCATTGTTGAATGTAGAATGAAAAAGGGTAATTGGAACGTAAGTGTAAAATAATATATACAGTCGAGCATAGCAACCTTCATCGCAACCTTTTTTGAAGTCAGTTATTGACAGATATCAAAATGTCTTTTTTATTTACATGTGTGTATATGTTGTGTAAAATTGAAGCAGTAGTGTGAGTAATGCATATTTTAATTATTTTAATATACTTCTAATGCATTTTACATAAAATAAATAGCTTTCTGCACTTCTCCTCTATATAAACTTTAACTATGCCAAATATCACGATCATCCGTTCGCGCAATTCCGTTAAAAAGGTATACAAAGTTTTGGCTTCACGTATTAATATATATGATATACACACTCCAGGTAAGTTTAGTTAAAGCGGTTATCAATTGCTGTTAACTTTATTCATCGCTATTTATCAGTAATACATTAACGTGACTTTCACATGAATTAAATATAATGTTTATTGCTATGATCTGTTTCAATGCTCACACAACCATAAATAATCATTAGCGGGTTCAAAGGATTACGTCTGGAATCAGTAACTAGCAATCGAATATTAAATTCTAAACCATAAAATAAGAAATATATTTAAAACATCGAGCGAAATTGTCTACTTTACATTTAATGTTTTAGATATTTTTTCTTATTTTCACACGTTTTCTACGAGGAGTCAAAAGGAACCGAAAAAATCATTTATTTTTATACTTTTGCTTGTTAGAATAAAGGAATAAAATATTAATAGCGTAGTATTTTAGCACATTAGCACATAAACTCGATTGCTAGGAAGTGCTCATAGCATGTACTCTATATGCTCTGTTGGCGATCAGGTTTTAATTTTTTTGTGTGAAGACTTAGTACATCTAAATCTTTAATTGAAGGTTAAAAATATTTAAAAAAAGTGTTGAAGTTACTCAAATATCGATTTACAATTTTCACTTCCGGTTTACTATACGTAAAAAAATTCAAATTTAGAATTCGACAAAAAAAAATTTTAAACTTCAACTTTTTAACTATAAGAAACAGTACTTTTTAGTTTTTTTACAAATTAATTGATACAGATAATAAACATCCAAAAATTCATGACTTCATTCTTAGTATTTTTTAAAAGCAATAAGCTATCATACGAAAAATAAATTGTATGTACACATCCACGTCTGCTAGAAGTATAACTGACCAGAGTATAAATAAAATTCACGACCTCATTTTTTTTTGGTTGTCCGCTTAACGTGAAATGTCCCTTATATAAAGATCAGATTTTAAAATATTTTATATAATTTTTGTAAACATTATACGTCCGACAATGTATGTTCTCTTAACGCGGTGTCAGCTAGTTTAAACAATAAAATGCCAACTGGTTTCGTGGCCCCAACCTGTAAAAGCTGGTAACGCTGTGAAAATAAAACAATCGTATTGAAAAACGTCCCCCGTTGGAGAATGGCGCGTAATTATTAAATTGAAAACCGTGTTCTTTGTTGACAATTGGAGGACCTCGCGGGGAAGCTCGCCCCGGGCTTACTCGGAGCCAAACTAATCAGAAGCGAGAGGGTACTAGCGGTGCGACATACACTCAGGTTTTTCAGCCACGTTGAAGGAAAATAATAGTAATTATGATTAACGAATGTGTGCATTTTTTTCGAACTGACTAGTTTATTAACCTAACGGGCTTTCACGCCTTCATCGGACTACTAAGGCACTTTGCCGCCTGGTAACAAACTCAAGGATACCAAAATAGCCGAACCTCGGCTTGGCCTGTTGCTTTGGGTACAACAACGCAAATCCGTCTAAGCTAGCGAATGGATACATTTTTTTTAACTTCCTTAGCACAACAGTTTGTAACTTAGGAAATAATGTACTGCCGGTATTCAAGTTCGATCCATAAATAGCGCCGAATTTGAGAGAGATACATAATCCAATGCTTAGCTAGATGTGGGTTGGCTGATCCCGAAACACGATAAATCGATCTAAACCCTCGATCGAGTAGAAGACAATTTCATTGTGTTGTAGAGTGATTAAAAAGTATATCTATTTATGACAAAGAATTCAAAAACTTAAAAATATATTTCAATTAGGACTGTGCGAATATTCCAATTAACGAATTATCTGATATCGAATAGAACCGAATAATTCGATGCGAAATTCGAATCGAACAATCGACCTATTCGTATTATTCAAATAATTTCAATTATGCGAATAATTCAATCTATTTTCACGATTTTAACTAATTAAATATTTATCAAATACTAAATAATTATTAACATACAAAATTTGTTGAATAGATTTGTCTGTTAGTCAAAGGAATTTTAATAAAGTTATAAATTTAAAAATTTGTAATATATAAGAAAGTTCACTATTTATGTTATAAAATTATTTAATTTAAGTTTTTATTTAAAAAATAATGGTAATTGAATTAAATAGTAAATTAAAGTTCTTTTTCAAGAGCATTTGTGCACTTACTCTATGTTTCATTAAAATCGGTCCATTCTATCAAAAGTTATTGGAATTTTAATGACGGCTTGAGTTAAGTACGAAAGAAAAGTAGTATTCCTATACTAATATTAAAAACTGTAGGGTTTGTTTGTATGGTTGAACGCGCTAATTTCAGGAACTACTGGTCCGTTTTGAAAAATTCATTCAGTGTTAGATAGGTCATTTATCGAGGAAGGTTATATAGAAAATATATCATTACGCTAAAACCACCAATATAGAATGTTTCAAAATCTTTTTTTTTTTCCTCTTGATAGCTTCCGCTCCGTATTAGTAGTTAGCCCAAAGTAACCATTCCACGCGGACAAAGTCGCGGGCAGAAGCTAGCAACATATATGGGTCGAAACACCTTTACTATACATTCCACTGCACAACGTAGTTCATTTATTTTGTGTTTACCGAAAAATTTTCTTTTCCATTATTAATTATGGGATCCTTGGTGTGAACTTAACTCACACTTGACCGTTTTTTTTAAATTTATTATATCTCTAGTATATCTATAGTTTTTATTCTATTATCTATTAGATAACAATACAACATACTCTGTAAACATTTCAACCAGATACAAATACAGATTATAAGAGACAGTTATTAAAATTAACGGACAGTCTACGCTTTGCCATGAGCTGTTCTTTTTTGGAGAACGGAACTCTAAAAAATTTGGTCTGTAATTTTAAAGCATTAAAACACTCTAACTAACTGAAAATAGGCTATGAAGATTCGTATGTAGGTTTTGCAGTTAATACCATACAATTGATTGTGTTATAGGCAGAGTAATTATTTATTTTTTAAATGTTCTGTTCCTGTACTGGCACTATTTTGACGGTCTACCTCATAAAATATTAATTTTAAAAGTTTTGTTTGTTTTGCACTGTTTGTACTATTCGTAATATCTTGTAAAAATAAATCCTTTTTGATAAACTTGAATTAACACAAATTCTTACATTATTAATTACTTGAATTTAAATAAATATTTCAATTTAAAAAAATCACAAATCTTAAATATTCGAAACTACGAAAATTATTTTTTCAATATATTTTAATTCAACCAATGTTTGGGATTATTACCATTAAACGTAAAAACATCAGAATTTAACTTTGATGCTTACCTAACAATGTATTCATTTGTTATTTAACAGAAGAATATCTAATATTGCATCACAGGAAGCGCAAATCGAATATTAACAGACAGGAATACACTGTTTCTTATATGTACAAATATTATCAACATCCCGCGACTTTGTTTCGTTTGAATTACTATATAAAACTTTTTAAAGTATGTATTATACAGCCTAGCGCCACCTAGTGGCGAGCTATAGTGAAATTGAGAGCATAAAATCTTTTCTATAACGGTGTTGATGTTTATCAAATTCAGTTAAATCAATAAAAAAATCAATTAATCACTACGCTATATCCCTATTACGGTAAGCAGAAAGATATGTAAAGCACTATTATACTCTATGTAACCCTGAATCCATTGATTTTTTCTCCTACGGCTAGTAGGTCAGCGGTCATCAAAAGCGTGGCTCTCGAGCCACGTACAGCTCTTTCACTACTTGACTACAGTCTTCTACTAAATGTTTAGTGACGACACGAAATATTATTTACTAGCTATGCCCGCGACTCCGTCCGCATGGAGGCTAATGTAAAATACAGCGATTAATATAATCAGCTGAATATACTAAGTCCATTTATTTATCTACGTTTCTCTAGTACTTAAGTCGCGTCATCATTAAAATTACAATAACTTTTGATAGAGTGAACCGATTTTAATGAAACCAAGACTAAATGTTACTTGAGGATATGTTTTATGAACATATTAGCAGTGATGCATGTTCATACAAACAGACAGACAGATAGACAGACATTTCTAAAAATGATTGAAATATATATATATATATATATTTTGACTGCACTGTGCCTGATGGTTAGCACAGTATAATCCAAAAACAACGGCGACCAGCGAGCGACACACCATCCATCGCTGGTCGCCGCTGTCATGCCGGCCTGCGACAACCTGGATATGCACAAGCTGATCCCGAAACGCGACCCGTAGAAGCGAATCACCATGACGGGCCTTTTCGCCATATACATGGTGGTTGCGACCCGGGTTTTAAAACACTACCACCCCGCTTTCGCCAGTGCCTCGTTCGTTATTCAGCAGGGTGCACCACGTGCAGGCGAGGTTGGCTTGGGTGTCTCAAGTCTTAGATGTTATTCGACACCCCTTACACCCCAAAATACCAATACCAATTCCTGACACATGGATAAGACACATGGAACATTTTTTTAAATACAGACTACAGACTCGTTAGACTTACATTCTTATTATATATTTAGATAAACTTGCCTTGTAAGACATTATTAAATATTTTTGAAACATAAGCCTACAGACACACATTTTTAGTAAGTAACTATTGTTACTCTGTGCTGTTGTTGTCCGTGTCACATTGTTAGTCCTTCCAAAAATAATACTAATTTAGTAAAAAAGGCACGCTTGAGAGTGTACTTTTACTCGGTCCTAAATTTTTCAATAAAAATATGTGTAACATCTTCTCCCCGCGACTATGTCCATGTGTAACAGCTAACGCTACCATGTAGTGGAAGCTCTGAAAAGAAAAATAACGATTTTAAACATTCTCAAAATCAAAATATCCTTTATTCAATTTAGGCCCTGAGAAGGCGCTTATGAACGTCAAAGCTACCACCGGTTCGGAAAACAGCTCAGTCATCGAGAAGAACCGGCAAGAAACTCGATCAGGTTTATCTTTTCATGTCATATATTTTTACAGTAACATAAATATTTACATTCGTTATTAGTGGATGCACAGAGAGGGGAGTCATTTCCAGACGTTCTGCATTACTGCTCCGCTCGTATTGGTCTTAGCGTGATGATATATAGCCTATATCTTTCCTCGATAAATGAGCTATCTAACATTGAAATATTTTTTTTCAAATCGGATCAGTAGTTTCTTATATTAGCGCGTTCAAGCAAACAAACTCTTCAGCTTTATAAAAACCTTTTGAATAAACTTCAATTATCTATAGTTTTTATTTGGTTCTATTGGATGATGAGTTTGCCGACCACTGTAGTAGGTAAATTGTTTTGATTTTTTTTATATTATTACTATATTACTAAAACCATAAAACAGACTAAAAATCCATATTTTAGTTTTACTATACGCTTCGATTAAATCAGTATTATCCGGGTGTCAAATTTGTCTCGATTATTTTACCGTGCGGTGCGGACACATTACATTTTTTTTTATCAATCCCTGACCACTGTACTGGTTTAGAACTTAACTATTATAGTAATTCTGTTTATAATTAATGTAGTTACAATTAATCCCAAGGAGGGTTTATGTCAGGCAGGCGGCCGATCGTAAAAATTAAGCCAAATCATATACCACAACATGAGAACCATGTTGTACCGACCCCACTTATGTGGGATAAGGGTAAGAAGAAGAAGAATTAATGTAGTTACAGAATTAGGAATAATATACATAGAACTACCGATTACGTATTGTAATTGCAAAATGAGAAGGTTTTTAGTTACTTTTTAATTAAAAAACAACCTAACCTTTGAAACATTATAAAAATGGAATTTTCGGCGGAACCATGGAATGTTATGTAATTACTGTTATATTTTATTAATAATCTTGTGTTATTTCGCTCTAAATTTTGTAATATTAGTGGTATTACACGTGTTATATTTTAGTTATTGTTGACAAATGAAGTGGATTGGAAACAATACCACGGAGCCATGGATTGCCACTAAAACGCCCTGGGAAGTTGTAATAAGACGGCCACCATCTTGTTAGTTCATTGAAATGTTCGCAGGATTTTTTTTAATATCATTACCTACTCGACAATGGCAGTAATAATCTACTAGAAGTATTACTACCAAAAATAAAATAAAACTCTTATAGAAACACTCTTTAAGTTGGGCAAAATACAACGGTAAGTATCAAGTGTGGATACGCTTACACATGCAAGTGGAAGGGTTTTATCTTTTTTCCCTTATCAAACTGAAATAGTTTAGAATATTATCCGATACGAAATATATATATGAGTTGTTGAGTTATGTATGCTTGGTACACATATATGTTTCAACAACTCATATATGTATGAATAGCTAGCTTAGCTTAGGTTAGCTCAGTTAGGTCGCGAATTGCATGTATCAGGCAACAGCCCAAGCCGAGGTGTGCCGCGCACCCTTGAGCTAGTTGTCAAAATAAAATCGGCTGAGTGCCTTAAGCGCTCGCCTTAGTAGTCCGGTGAAGCTGTTAAGACCTTGCTAGGTCAATAGCGTAGTCAGTTCGAAAAAAAAATCAAGTGTGGATAATCTAAGAGCTATCTCGGCGAGTGATGTATAACCCGTTATTATACGAACATAGTATATGGCGTTATTCTAATATTATAAATACGAACGTGACATCGTCTGTTTGCTACACTTTCACGCCTTAAGTATCAACCTATCGTCATGAAATTGGATAGACGACGTCAAGAATACAGAAAAAGTAATAAAAAAATAGGCCATCCTATAATCCAGAAAAAAAAATGTCCAAAGACAATATATTAAATCTATACTAAGGCGACCGAAACCGCGAGCAAAATGTAGTCATTTGTCGCGTGACCGACATTATTTTATGATTTCCTGATCCATAAAAAAATTCAATGATCCGACCCGAATTAATAAATTTGAATTAAAAAATAAATAGAAATCGCTTATATAAAAAAAAAGAAACTTAGTAGATAAATAATCATTTTTATATGATTATAATTATATCGAGACGTCAGCTAATAGATATCGGTATGAAACTAAATGAATAAATTAATTTATATCGGATTAATAGTGGAATTATAAAGTATTAATTGATTTGTATTTTTTTTATTGATCCCTATTATGTAATCATGTGAGATTTAGTTCCGGTTATTTGTTCTATAAATAAATAAAATAGAGGTGTCTTGTCCGTCCACACTAATTAACAAAAGGGCTGAACTAAATTCAGTTAAACTTTTACATACAAATAGACGATTTTTCAGAGTATCGGGTGGTTTCTAAGATAATCCAAAATGTGTAAAATAGTTGTAACTGGGGGTTAAGAAGCAATGACCACTTTATAATTTAAAATAGTCAACTCACAGTTAAACTCAGATAAAATATGTAAAAGGAAGCCGCGAGCACAAGTTACTTTATCAATAAAATGATAAATCAATTTTTTGTATAGATTTCATAAAATAATTCATTTTGAAATATAAATATCAGAGGGGAATTAAAACGAAATATTAAAATAAAAACAATTTAGTTTTTATTATGGCATTAACAAAATTCTTTCTCACATACTATTTATTATTATACATCGATATTTATTATAACACTAATATATACATTCTGATGCTCTAATAACTTATAATTAATACAAATTATTAATTCTACAGCGCGGAAGGAACCAATAAATAAATACATAAAACCACGAATTTTAGTGAGACCACTAGAAATTATTTTATACACGAAACAATGAAACTCAACAAATTAGAAGTACGATTCTAGGAAAGAATTAAGATTCTCGTCACGGCTTAACTATTCGGCTAATTGTAGAGACATCTACAAGTAATAATCTCTTTTTGGTACCAATCTCACTTCACATAACTAACGAACCGACTTTATAATTAATAATTAAATTACCTTAAATACAAAAATAATAATAATAGAATTAAATTGAAACAAAATCACAGTTAAATTCGATCGGAAAACCGGACGGGGTATCCGACTATATCCAAATGCGTTTACAGACCACATGATATGATTTTACGCACTCGAAACACATTCAACTATAACTAATTAATAAATACAGTTTTTGTCTGTCCACTGTCTGTCACATCACTAGTTCGGGTTGCCGGACCTTGAAGCGACCGTTCAAGGTAGGCACATCGGCCTTCAATAGATAACTGATACCGGCCGCCTCAGCTGATCGTCGTGAGGGCTGTGCTGCGTCGGAGTCACTGGTGACACTGGCGATGACGGTGCTCCATATTGGTGGAACAACGGAGACGGGAACGGTTTCGGTTGAGCTACCGGTGAAGTATACAGCGACGAGTAGAACGAAGAGACGACCGCGGCAGCGGATGATGACACCGTCGGCAACTTCTCAGGGGCCGGAGCCATCAACTTTGAGAATTGTAAGTGATCCAATTGATGCGGGAAATACGGCGGCACTGCCGAGTAAGATAACGCATCCAACGGACTTACTGATGGAGCAGGTCCTGCGAAATATGGCAACGGAAAACTCGGGAACGCACCTGCACCCGGCGCACCGCACTGCGTCGGCGGTTTCGGCTTCCTACGCGGTCTATACTTATAGTCGGGATGCTCCTTCATGTGCAGAGCTCTCAGCCGTTTAGCTTCATCTATAAACGGCCGCTTCTGCATCTCCGATAGAAGTTTCCACTCGGCTCCTAGCCGTTTCGAAATCTCCGAGTTATGCATCTTCGGGTTATCCTTCGCTATCTGACGCCGTTGGAGTCGCGACCACACCATGAACGCGTTCATCGGCCGCTTTATATGGCCCTCGGAATGCGGAGACGTCGCGGGGATCTGCTGCGGACCGGTCGGGTAATCGGGCAGCATACCGGGATGCATGGAGAAAGCGTACGGGTGATGACTTAAAGTGGACATGATTGATGTTTCTGTTAGAGCATGAGCTCTGTATGGCACAATGCGGTGAATGATCACTGATTAAGAGACGATTATGTCGCGTCGGTGATTGCCGAGAGACTGACTGGTGGCGGTCGCGCTCGTGTGGGTCTCGGTGCGCGGGGGGCGCGGTCTCTGGGCGGTCTGACCTCCACCAATGGATGTGGCGCGAGTAAAGCCTGCGCCCCACCTTCGGGCGGATCATTCTGTCTCTCACGCACACAATAGCCGTTGTATATTGTTCTCTGTCTCCATAATATCGGCCCGTGCGTGGCGCGGAACAGGCGCACAGCTGTTCGACTCGGAGCCATGACTCGGGCTCAATACGCGATGTAATAAAGCACACTGAGGCATTGTTGAATTATTATTTTTTTGGGTTGTAATATATAAACTATACTGATTACTCTCACTAAAAATATTCTGAAGGAAAGCCTAATTTTCAATTGACAAATATTTCAAATCTTATAAACTATTAAGATATAAATCATTATTTTTACCCTTACATTAAACTTATAATTAGGTATATGTTTAACAAAATATAAGCAATAATTTGCAACTAACCGTTTTCTCTCACACAATCTTATAATACCTACTATACTATACCTACTATTAATGAAAAATATTGTTTGAAATGATGAAAAAAACCTTGAGAAAGCCACAGCCATTAAATATTAAGATATACCGCACGGTAAATTTCAATTTCCCTAATATATAGGATAAATATAACAATTGTATATACCTACTAACGTGAGAATGAAAATTATACTTATGTAGTTAAAATATATATATATATCTATGTATATATACATACATACATATATATATATATATATACATACATGTATATCTTTTAATAAACTCGATCGAGCTTCGTCAGAACCTTCTAGAACATAATTTGTATAACTTATACTTTGTTTGAATTTTGTCTTAGCATGCCTATAAATTGCCGGTGACAGATTAGCGATATGAGATCAATTGATAAACAGACGAATATTAAGACCCTGACCCCATTGTTTGATATACAGGCAGACAGAGTATTATATGATATACGGGCCCCATACTATAATTTCATCCAGATTCTTAGCTACAACGTCCTAACAATAAGCAATTACAGTGCACAGGTATATTGTTTTTCTATTAAGTGTGACTGTAGAGTTTAGACAAAGTTTTTGCAAAACAATAATTGAATTTGCCGCAAAGTCTTTTCTTGAAAATAATAACTTTAGTAACGGCGACCGCCATAAAACTATACTGCTTAATTTTTATTACCACAAAAAACTCCAATATTTATTGTCATTAAAAAACCTTAAAGACATTATTTTTAAAATGATCTTAAGAATTTGTAGGTAGTTAGACAATTGTTTTACTAATTGGCGTGGTAGGTCGTGCGTTTAAAAAAAAATTGTACTCATTCAGCCTTTTGGCACTAACGGCTCGCCACATTTCAGTAAGTTTTCCCCATGCCTTTATAGTAGGTATATAGATTTCATACATAATATAGCTTTTTCAATACTTTCTTTTTTGCTTTAATTCGTTGATTACTCCCCATACAATCATGAAATTCTAATCGCAAAGAAAAATACTATTCTCGAGGGAATAAAATCCTAACTAACGCGGGCAAACTCTAGTTATTTACAGGACATTCCAAGATCCGGCCATAAACTCATCCTCTATATAAACATTATTTATTCACTAAGATCTTGACAAAGACAAGGTACAGCCAAAGAAAAATGTAGGGACCATAGAATGTTTCAAGATTTCTAACTTATATTGAAACGTAAGAACTTATTTTTATATCGAAAGTAAAAAATAAAAGAGAGAATATTTAATACTTTTTCACGCATAAACTACAGAACGGATTATTATAAAACTGCACAGTGCTATGCTTCAACATCAGAATAATACGTAAACTATAATTTATAAATATATTATTTGAAGTAACATATAACACTGGCCTCTGCCCCCCCGACTTGAAATTGTTACCGTTTACGCAGCGCAAGCAGTGGAAGCTCTCAAAAGACAAAAAAAACTATTTCGAATCATTCTTCATCGATGCTCCGCTCCTATCGGTCTTAACGTGATGATATATAGCCTACAGCCTCCCTCGATAACTGAGCTATCTAACACTGAAACAATCAGAAACTGAAAGAAACATTTTCAAATCGGATCTGTAGTTCCTGAGATTAGCGCGTTCAAGCAAACAAACTCTACAGCTTTATAATATTGACATCTCAAGTAAGTTGCAAACAACTCCTTCATCTGATAACTGTATCGGCGTGCGCTGAATAATGAATGAGAGTTATACAACTTAATGTAGTATCGTCATTTATTTTGATACAAATGCAAAGTCGTGGGAAACCGCTAGTAAACAATAAAATTACAGTACACGTATCCGAATCGTTTTATATAATCGCGTCTATCACAAATTTTATTGACATAAACACTTGCAGCAATGTTACATACAGAGTTCTTATAACTCTAAGACTGTATTATTTTAGCGTTACACACCGATGTATATCTAAATTATATAATTGATACAATCACTTAACAGTGATGTAACCATCCAGAAGCGATTCTTAACAGATAGAAAAATAATTTTGTTGAAACTAATTAATTGATTACAATAAACAAAAAAGATGCTAAATAGCGTAATGGTTCGCGGTATGAATCGATTTATAGTCATGAGACTCAAAAAGCCGATTTTTCCATTTATTTACGACCAATAAATTGTAAAGTGTGAATAAAATAATAAACTATTTTTGCAAGAATTGTTTCTCTTTAAAATCATCGTATTAGTTCTGTGTAACTATCTCTATTGCGACGACTAACGACATCTATTGGCGCTGAGCAACAACAATCTCAATATTAAAATTAAAGTTTCACATTTTTATTTAAAACTAATTACCCTATGAAAGGTTTGCTAATAATATTTTTGTGTAACAGAATTATAGCCTTTTATTATAATTGTAGATTGAAAATTATTCATAAATTCACAAAGTAGAATACAGAAAATAAAAAAGATTATATAAATACATTAATATTATGGATATTAATAATTCGAAGATGAAGCAAGTAGATTATAATTAGAATTAAAGAGTAACATAATGCTTTAATGATTTTTGAACACTAACTTCTGCGCGCGACTTCGTTCCGCTGAACATCGTTTTGTTTTTGAAACATTGTGTTTTATTTGCTTCTTTAAATTTTTCGCGATATCCGTTCTACCGATATAGAAATTAACCAGGATAAGCTATTGACCTTTCATTTTATTTACATGTAATTGTATATGTATATCATTTGAATATTAATGCAATTTATTCGTACAAGTATTTCGTATAACGTGCTAATTTCTTTTCAAAAGGAACAACTCATATACTGCCTGTCTAATTTCTAGGTCTGTTATCATAAATATATAGAATCTATTTGTAATTTATTTGTTTACTGTTATTTTTATTTGCAACTGATGAAATGTTGCTATCTTTAGAGTGACTGGATTAAAAATGTAGCTGTCGAAACTCAACTGCGAATACGCGATACACATTTACAAGTTGAGGGAGGTAACTAGGCCGCGCCGGTGGATGTTAGGAAATGCCCTACTACCCCGTTATGGGTTCACTGATGCGTTGTCCAATTTCAGTCGCCATATCTACAATATATTGGACATACAAACGACTATGAATAATTAATGCTTCTACACCAGATTTACGGTAGTCCGGTGAAGTTCAGTTCGAGAAAAAGAAACACCAGATTTGGGCAGTGGACAGTGGTAGTGTTTGTACATTTTAACCACGAAAATTCTATTGCGAGATTAAATACCAATGGATCAAAATTATTATTTCAAAAATACACTGTTAATCGTGAAATATTTCAATATTTAAAAATTCCTATTTATTTCACACTTTAGTGTAATAAAAATTATACTAGCCCTCCTTTGTATTTACATAGGTCAAATATATAAAATAATACAGTGAAACCTGGTTAAGTGAGACATCAAGGGACCTGCAATGTCGTTTCACTTATAGAGGTATTCCACTTACCCAGTGTCTCAGATATACAGGTATAAATAAATATCTGTCTCATTTACAGAGGGTTCCATTAATAGAGGTGAGAATACAGGTTATACAGGTGCGATCATTAAATAAAATAACGTGTTATGTATGTAAATGAGTTTTAATAAAAAAAATATAATATGTACTTAAAGGTAATCATACAAATGTAATCAACAAAAATATTCAAGCTCGTTTTTACACGTAAACAACAACAAACAACAACAACAAACAAACAATGTTATCTCAGTTACAGAGGTTTATGCATATAAAATTTACTCGCTGTCTCAGTTATAGAGGTAACTATCGAAAGAAAAAATCCCAGGTATAGAGGTTTACCTCGTCCCACTAACAGAGGTAATTCAGTGCCAAAGTGTTGGGACCTCAGCATGAGTTCCAGTTATGGAGGTTTCTCACTTATCCAGGTCCCACTTAACCAAGTTTCACTGTATAACATTATTAGATACGGGTATATATAGCTAGAAGCTTTTGCCTCGACTTCGCTCGCATTAATATGCATTATATATAATATTTAAATTTCAGAATTTGCTTATCGAAATTATTAACATTAGTGTGGCTTTCATATCTATTGGCGGTCGAGGCAATAATTATGTACATTTGTATCTAAGTCTATTGATTAATCAAACGTATGATGAGCTGCAAAATATCAATATTACATGTACATAGGTCCCTATACTGCACGTCCCTCGTCTGACGCAAGCCGTGCAAGCGCAATGTATATTATACTTAGCCACGCTTACCTACTAGCATCTCTTAACCCGAAATCATAAATATATGTTCTGCCATAAATACGCACCTAAAGAAGTTTTCACTTCAAAAAATCATATGATCAGTTGAGTAATTATGTCCTGAAATTGAAACAAACAAACTCACATTCCCATTTATAATAATTAGAATTAAAATACCTACACTTCAATGACTTATACGTCAGGTGGCCCGCATACCTTTTTTGCCATATTATAAGATAAAAGAGTAAAAAAAAACAATATAATTATAACAACTGCTAAAGCTATAACGATAACCGTTATGGGTGTTTGAAAAAAAAATCGCTTTAAGCTTTTAAGCACCTGATTATGAAAAAAGGCAATAAAGTCGGCGCGCGACAGAGATAAATAATGCCTTTGTAACTTTTCATGTCTAATACGGTTTTTGTTACTTTATTATCATATAAAACAATAGTTCAGTAACAAAGGAATTATGAAATATTATTTACTCGAGTTTTTGGCAGGATCTTGGAATTTCAAGTAGTGGTTTTTATATTTTACTAGTAGGTAGTCTCAGCGGACGTTGTCCCGCCCTGATAATAAAAAAAACATTGACAAAATATATACCTAAATCTTCTTTATGAATCACTTTATCTACTGGTGAAAACAGGATGGAAGTCTATTAAGTAGTTTTTGAGTTTATCGCTAACAGATATAACATTTAATGGTGGCAGAGCCACGCTGGAATTATTACTGGTTTCAGCATGAATGGGTCGGCTCGTCCGGGGTAGTACCACCCTCACATAGAAAACCGACGTGAAGTAACAGTGCTTGCATTGTTGCGTTTCGTTCGGTCAGTGAGAGCGCCGGAGGCCCATCTCCCTTCCTCTCTCCTCTCCCTCTCCCTCACCTAAGCCTTCCCCCCGAAGGGTGACAACGCACTTGCGACACCTCTGGTGTTGTTAGTGTCCATGGACGGTGGTGATCACTTAACATCAGGTGACCCACCTGTTCGTTTGCCACCTATGACATAAAAAAAAGCAGAGGACTTTATAATACGTAGTGATTCATAATCTTGTGATATTGGACTCTTTATTTGTAGCGTTTTACATAATATAATGATTACATAGACATATTTCGTTATTGACGGAATACATTTAAAGGCGGAATTATAAAATTAAATCGCGCTATTATGTAAACAACATATAAAAAGACATAAGCACGTAAATATGCACGCACAGGAATCGCAAATACACGCATACACACGCTCACTCCCTCATTAACACACCTACACAGCATATACATCCACCTAAGTACGCACATACCTCTCACATATAGTTTTAAGACCAGTACAGGCTATATGTTTTCGTCTTACTTATATAACTATTATTACTAGGTATTAAAATTTATTGTTATTGCGCACAAGTGAAGTGGACGGGAAAAAATACCATGGAGTATGGATTTTGAATTGCCACAAAAACTTCTTGGAAAGTTTTATTTATTGCCGCGCTATTGCAGCGCCTCAGGCATGTTCGCGGATGCGAGAATTGATGGCTTTCACGCCATCATGCGCAAGCGATCTGCCTCAATGATGCGTAGGGTACGTGCCAGCACCAACAGTATCCTGAATACTGTAGCGGACAGGTGGGACAGCCTCATACTGAAACATTGGGTACGCCTACACACTGTGGTGTTATAATAAATAATTATTCTGTATGCATTATAGATGTAAGTACTAACAATATTTTCTAAGTTGTGTGTATACTAACCAATGGACTTATTTGTCTGTAATAAAATATTTTGATTTTGATTTGATTAATCACTTTGTTGTAATTATTACATATTATAAGTTATTTTATAAAAACCCATGTAAGCTGTTGAATTTCCAAATAAATAAATATAGTTTGGTTATTATACATAAGTGAAGTGGATGAGAAATTATACTACGGAGCATGGATTCTGAATCGCCAAATAGAGTCTCTGGAAAGCTGTAATAAGACGGCCACCATCTTGTTAGTTTACTCGATTACTCGAGAGTAATAATCTACTAGAAGTTGCCAAAACAAAACAAAAAAACATTTATTCGATATGAACGCAGTTCCGTATGCATTTGTTGCTTTTTTTTACTTTTAACATTTAACCAAAATGGTGTTAAATGTTAAATAGATTCTAATTCTTCATAAGTTTAAGAAGAACGCGTTAATTCTGAAGTACGTATATACGTGCTTGTCGACAGATTTTCAACCTGAGGGTGATAGCTAGCTGACTTAAATAGAGCCCTACCAATACGCTATGGGTTTATTACGATATTTTCCTTCATCGAAAACAGATTAACTGTAGGGACTCGAACCCAGGGTGATCGACGGGTGTTTGAGCACTTTTCTCTCGAACTGACTACGCCGCTTAGCAACAAACTTAAGGGTGCCAGTGTGATCGAACCTGTGCTTGGGCTGTTGTCTTGGATGCAATACCGCGAATCTGTTTAAGATAAACTAAGCTAGCTATTCATACATACAATAATTCGTGAGACACACATGTGTATGTTTGAGCCTAGCAAATTTAACGTTTGGGCACGCTATGTTTAAGTTATTGGTAGGCTATATTTGAGTTATTGTGTAAATATTCTCCGTAATCAAATACTTACGCTGTCCAAGTTTTATTGTAATCAATCGAACGGTACAGTTGTTGTTATGCTACAGCGCCACCTAGTTACAGGTTATAGTACAATCAATAACATAAAACATTCTCCATGAAAAAAAAACGCTGTTGACGAATATCTGTGTGGAGATATAACTAAGACAGGTAATTTTTTTATGATTTAGTAGCGATCGCCATATACGTAATTAAATCAGCTGCTTATGTATGTCACTTCCCGTGATCAGGGAATGCATTTGGTTTGGCTATTGGCTATTTGGTTGTAATATCTATGTAAATCTCATTAATTGAACTATGTTGCTTGAATATTATTATTTTTAAACAAAAAAAAATGAAACTTTTATTTAAAAATACCGTAACTATAATAAATAAATGCACTAATTCTGCATTAAAAATTATACACAAAGAAATATCACACCTAATTACTTATTCGTCGACGCGTCAACAATGCACCCGCCCGCAGTCATATGACCTGCCTGTCGCTCTCTCACTCCAACGCGATAGGTTAGAGAAGGATGTACAGCTAGTTAGTCACCAGCAATGCCGGTCCCCAGTGGCATAAAGCCAAGCCAGGCACAATATCAGCCAGCGTTAAGCCTATTCGCTTCATCTTCCTATTTTAATTTAGTCAAATTTCCCATGACACCCCACTCGTACATATTATTGCGGTTAGGTTTTTATCCCCCCCCCCGAGTCAGGTTCACTGTCCTCTAGTTAATTTTCATAATGAATATGGCTTATTTTTATACCCAATACCCAACTATCGCCCTTTTATATCCGAGGGTCACTTGTACCAGATAGTTAAAGTTAGTTTTAGAGGTAATTTAATAATTATGGTCATTACATGTTAACCTAAAACATATTTTAATGAATTCTATTTTTTTTATAATTCACAGTTACATACCAACAGTGTCAAACGAAGTCAGGTTAAACTATCAACGAAGGACGCGGTTTTTTATACTATGTTATAGATTTTTCTACATATTTTATAATTATAGAGTAGAAAAACTCGCCAAACACGTGCTTATATATTCCGACAATTGCACTTAAAGCGCCTAACTAGCTTAAACTATATTGTCACGTAGTATATTAAAAAAGAGATATGCACAAACACCAAACTCAAAAAAATACCAATAAAAAAACACACATTATAGCACCTATGACTTTGCTTCTTAGCTAACATTGGTCGTTAGCATAACGTATGTTTATTCTTAAACGTCCGTTAATTGAAGTTATAATTGTAACGGCGTGTTGTGTAACCCGCCACAGCTCAACATTTCTCTATATGGCTGAGGGAATGGGAGGACTCTATTATTTTTCAGCAAGAATGCACTGAGTTAATGGTCTCCAATGATAATGCGGTATTGTGCCTACGAACCGTCTACCGTAAGGCAATCGTTATAATGCGACTATTGTTTCCAACGAAATATCATTTATACCTAGTGTTTTAATGAGGTTATATTTTTTAATACTATACCTTGTTATTATATTTATTCAAATGTTTATTCTATCAATCAATTGTATGTAACTAGGGGGCCAGGCAGACGTTGTCCCGCCCTGATTATAAAAAATATCCTTGACAAATTATATACCAAAGGTTTCCTCATGAATCACTTTATCTACTGGTGAAAATCCGTTCAGGAGAGTTTGAGCTTATCGCAAACAGACAGACAGACAGACGCGGTACTTTGTTTTATACTATTTAATGATATACACAAGTCTTACCAAATTATTCATCAACTAACTGTGCCCGCGACTTCGTCCGCGTGGAACTACAATAACTTTTGATAGAGTGGACCGATTTTAATAAAACATAGACTAAAGGTTACTCGAAAATATTTTTTATAAAGATGTTTATAGATATTTTATCATGAACACAGTATTTTAGCAGTGATACGTGTTCAAAACAAACAGACACACAAACAGATAGACAGACACACATTTCTAAAAGTCCGGTGAAGCTGTTAAGACCTTGCTAGGTTAATAGCGTAGTCAGTTCGAGAAAAAAAAATCTAAAATTTATTTAAATGTATTTTATTATATGTATGTATTTTATTATATGTATGTATGTATATAAGGATGGATGTTGGTTCCTTTGTTGATCCGTTGGTAATGATTTCTAATTTTTGTCCCTCATTATTAAACATTCAAGTTAATCTCTTCTTTTCACTATATGCGTTATTGTTGCTACTAAATCGATTAAGTGTGCTTAAGATATCTACAATAACTAAGCGTATTCGAAGATAATAATGCAATAATTTATAAATCTTAAATAAAATAAATTAATATAGAGAGTACAATATGCATATAAATGAAATTAAACATAAATATATCTATTATACTTAAATTATAGTAAAACAAATATATAAGAAAAGTTATAGTCCGAATCACCGATAGAAATGTCTCATTCCCCATAGATTATTTAATATAACAGACACGACATTTATTCTTGATTGCTCCTTAAACATCTAACAAAATTAAAAAGTGCCAAGTCTGGTATACGTCTATGAATAACCTCAATGCTAACAACTTAAAATCATTGTTTACCCTTGAACAAATCCCTAAAATTATTACAAAAACAAAGAAACAATATGAACAATAAAATGAACAGTACTACAACAGAAAAGGTATACACTTCCGCAAACCGCTTACAACCGACAAAGATATACAAATGTCTTCATAACCGCAATAAATCAAAACAATATACTTATTTACGGCTTAAAAATTTATAAAAATGTAAGCCTTTATGTACAAATTACATAGAGTTCAAAATCACAAAATCAATACCGTGACGTCTGCGGTAATTTTTTTTTGCATTGTATTTTTGTCGATGCGACCGTTTCGGGTTTTATTACCGGGACAGACCGTTGTTTCTAAGTAAAATTATCCGAGGACAGTTACAATGAATATGAAGGGACCATAATAATGTTGTTATAACACATAAATACTAAATCATAAATAATCCTTACAGCGTCCTTTAGTTTTACTAACGAAATCATTATTTTCGAAATCGAAAAGATCTTTTATTTTTAACTTTTTAATATTTCGAACTACTAACATAAAAGCCGGTGTAAATATATAAAATATTTTGACTTTTTTTTTTAACTGACTACGCTATTGACCAACCGAGGTCTTAACAGCTTCACCGGACTACTAAGGCGAGCGCTTAAGGCTCTCAGCCGATTTTATTTTGACAACTAGCTCAAGGGTGCGCGGCACACCTCGGCTTTGGCTGTTGCCTGATACATGCAATTCGCGACCTATGTGAGCTAACTTAAGCTAAAATAACTATTCATACATATATGAGTTGTTGAAACATATATGTGTACGAAGCATACATTTCTTACAAGCATGCGTACAAGCATTTCGTATCGGATAATATTCTAAACTATTTAAGTTTGATAAGGGGAAAAAATAAAACCCTTCCCCTTGCATGTGTAAGCGTGTATGCGTGCACGTGTGTGGAAGTTATATGTGTAATGTTATCGCAGTGAGGTAAGATTTTGTGTCACTGTATCGCGCGAGCAGCGTACTCAAGGGCTCCACGCCGAGGGAACGGAAAATATTTTGATCAAAGGAGTAAAGAAAAAGGTATCTAGTATAAAACAATACAGTGTCAGTCTCATCATATACTCGTACCTTGGTTTATTGAATGTAATTTAAACCGACAATATGTTAAGGTAGCTTTAAGATTTATTGGTGATTGCTATTATATAGCTATGTATAGCTTGATTGGTCGTAGAGCCATGCTGAAGCTATTATTGGTTTGAGCACGAATGGGTCGGCTCTGCCGGGGTACTACCACCCTCTCATAGAAAACCGACGTGAAGTAACAGTGCTTGCATTGTTGCGTTCCGTTAGGTCAGTGAGAGCGCCGGAGGCTCACCTCCCGTTCCCCTCCCGATCATCTCCTACCCCACTCCTCCCTCCCAACCTCTCTCCTCGACCCCTCCCCCAAACACAGACTGCCAACGCATTAGCGACTCCCCTGGTGTTGTTTGTGTCTATGGACGGCGGTGATAACTTAACTTCAGGTGACCCGCCTGTTCGTTTGCCTCATATGTCATTTTAAGAAAAGACTTCGTTTAGGGCACAATCCGACGAGAGAACAGCATCGAAAGAGAGTCCTTGATGAGTAGTAGCAGAAGTAGTTGCTAGAACATAGGTATCTGTCACACAAACTTGGCTGAACCCTGTTCGGGTGAAGCCAAGATCATGGTATGGTCTTAGTGGTACCACTTCACGACTCTCCTGATGAACCTAGAAAGATTGGAAAAGAATGAGGATGATATGATCGGTGGAATAAAAGACTAAATATAAAAAAAATCGTGTATTTTATGACCCTTTAACAGGGCCGAATTAATCAGACAGGAAGTAAAATGGCCCTCACGGTACTTCACGGTGCAGTACTAGAGTTACATACTTCTAGGCGTTCTCCGCTTTTGTCTGATGAATAAGCAATTATCTAGTGTTTTCTCTAAGCATATACTGTGAGTGTCACGTTTTGAGAAAGATGGTAGGTAGGCCATAGTTGAAAAGCTTTTTCTAAGCTATCCTGGCTAGCTACCATTCTCGAGCTTAAAATCTATTGTCAAACACGTTTTGGTGTGTTCAGGCAGTTTAACTTGACAGCCAGTCCCCTCTACGCATGTTTACGATCTTAGTACATTGTCATTTAAAAGGTTAAAAGCTAAAACCGATATATCTGTTTGTAATGTCAAAATAATACGGCAACTTTCCGGCAACATATATATAATATTGTATCGAGAACTAACAGGGCACTAGGATTTATTATACGTGTATCACGACCATTTTGCAATAACTGGAGTATTATTGTGCTTTATAACACATTAGTCCGAAGCATTCTCGAATATGGTTCTACGATATGGTCCCCTCACTATTCCACTCACACAGAACTCATCGAAGCCGTTCAGGCTCGGTTTGTTAGACATTTGAGTATAAGAAATGGCATTCGTATGTCTATTCCTGAGTACAATGATAGACTAAAATATTTTAACATCGCTAGCTTAAAAATGAGACGAAATGTATCTGACTTATTAATCCTACACAAAATTATAAACGGTTCCATGGATGCATTTCTTATCAACCACTTCTACCTCAGACCTAATTGCCAAACATTGCGTAATCCACATATCTTTGCCATTCCAACTGCGACCATTAACACCGTATATAACAGTCCATTAATACGTATGGCTAGATTGTATAATGACGTATCTCGAACAAATAACAACATCGACATATTTTGTGATGCATTTGGATCATTCAAGCGGCATTTGATTAAAAACATAACCTAATTGTGTACTTATAAAAAAAAAAAAACTGTTATTCTATCTATATAGCTACTAATTATAATGAGTTTACTTTGTCATCTATTAATGTCATGCATGCCTGTGACTGTAATTATTACACTGTAATTTTATTTTGTAATTTACCACATGTAATTTTGTCTATGTGTAATATTTATGTTGGTGTGCTAAATACATAAAATAAATAAAATAATAGATTTTTACTAAATCGATGTGAAGGTACTTATAACAATAAAAAAAATATATTTTTATTTTTGGCTGCTTTTTTTCGGCAATCTCCCGAAACGGTTGAACCGATTTTGACAGGACTCACATCGGCAGATAGCTCATATTATAGGAGTAAATTAGACTACATTTATTTAGGAAAAATTGGGACTTAGTGGTGGACGAAGACGCAGGAGTTTGTTAGTTCTAAATAATGTCATGTCTCGTATACTTTACTTTTGATTCAGAAGTTGTTACGCCCTTATTTTTGCCCTGTTTATATTAAGACCAACCTTCTCATAGTGATATCAATATTAATTTGAACTCGGAATAGAAATTCACGTACACTTTCATTGATTAATTCCAATAAAACTATATATAACTCTCGTAACTACACCCAAGTTTCATATTCGGATTAAAACTTTATAATTTTTGCACGAGAGAACTTTCTAATTAACCCAACGAGACAATACAAAAGTGCCGCGACATATTATTATGCTATATGAAAGGCTGAGGGTGACAACAAATGTAACTATCATTTCCTATAAAAATAAAGAAATCCCTACAATCGAAAAACACCTTAACTAAATGGAAATAAAGATCGAATTCGAATAACAGCAATTCAGGGAAGGGTTTCTACGTAACCAGAAAATGTCATAGGAAAATTAACTCTAAGATTCGACAGTAAAGTTGGAAGGGTTGTGACGTACCAAATCAAAGTCTTCGTCTAGGGTCGTCGCATACAAGTTCATTATGCACTTAGACAATTAGTGTACGCCCGCGGCCCACGCTCTCATTGTCAGCCCTGAGCTCTTCCGGTCTTGCGCCTGCACGAACTAAAAGACTCGTCTCTCGGGAATAGACTATCCCTTTTATTATCCATTTGTTAATTATTATAAACGTGACAAATTACGAAACTTGTTTTGTACGAAAAATACAAAAAGTATGAGCTAAAATTATCATCAAAATTAACTAAAAACGACAAAATTACAATATAAAACATACCTGACAATTAATTTAGATCTAACACTTTTTATAGAAGAAGTAAGTCGCAGACCTTAGTTAATCTATACTACTTCTGACATCAATTTGATTGAGGTATGTCATTATGTGCCCTTTGAGTTCGTGAGGTGTGTCTCATGAGTTCTTATGTATATATGAATAGCTAGTTTAGCTTAAATAGATTCGCGGTGTTACATCCAAGGCAACAGCCCAAGACGAGGTTCCACTACTTTGGTACCTTTGTGCTTGTTAACATGCGGCCGAGTGCTTTAAGCGCTCGCCTTAGTAGTCCGGTGAAACTGTGAAAGCAGTTCAGAAAAAAGAAACGCTATATGTGCATCACGCAAAAACTGCAGGATAGATTGAGTAACCAAGATTTTAGTAAGTATTGCGCATTTCCCGACGTATTTTTCTTGCGATGGAGAGGTGGCGCAAGCGGTGAGGTGTGCTAGTGCAGGAGAGGGGAAGAGGACGAAGAGCACTATTAACAAAAAAAAATCATAACATAACAAAACTATATTTTTGTTTTCAATTTTTTCTAGCTTTTCCGCTGGTTCTAAAATATATTTTACGATAATAAAAAACGCAGACGAAGCTGCAAGTACTAGCTAGTCAAGAATTTTATAAAACTTAAATTTTATAATACAAAATCATTGAACGCATTTGCTCATGGTATTTTTGGGTTATTCTAAATTAGATAACGAATTTTGACAAAGATCTCATTTTTGTTTAGAGAATTTTGTCCGGAAGTATTGTAAAGAGTTCCGAGCGCTTAGATTGGTAAATAATATAATGACATAAGTAGGTACATAAAAATAAACTATTACAGAATTCTATATCTTGAAACGGCCTACAGCAAAATGTCTTATTTATATTCAACATTTAAAAAAAAAAATATGACAATTTGAAAAAACGCTTACCACACGTTAAAACAATATGGCCGCGATCCATATCGGTTTCGGCGCGCAAAACGGTCCAACCGGATTCAGTTTGCTTTCGAACCGGTTATGCGCTGATTTCGGTTCGATAAATACGACGAACCGCTGTCGGATGTGCATCACCGTGGACACTATCAGTTCAACGGGTCAGGTTAACGAATTATACGCGAGAATCTTTGTGTTATTTAGAATATAGTACTTATATCTACATTTCGGGTGCTAAATAAGTTTAAACCTTGTTTGTATACAACTATCGTCTAGTTTTAAGATGTGATTTTTAGGAATACGCTTAAACTAATACTGAGGCAAATATTATGAATGCACAAATTAAATGTCTGTTCCTTACTTAAGTAAAATATAACAGATATGTGTCAAGTAGTATTGTAAAAATTCTACCAACCGAGAACTGCCTCAGCGAGATTTTGGCGGGATCTTGATATTTCATGTAGTGAATTTTATATTTTACTAGCGGATACGGCGGACGTTGTCCCGCCCTGATTATAAAAAAATCGTTGACTAATTATATACCAAAACCTTCCTCATGAATCCCTTTATCCACTGGTGAAATTCGCATGAAAATTCGTTCAGTAGTTTTTGAGTTTATCGCGAACAGACAGACAGACAGACGCGGTAGGGGACTTTGTTTTATACTATGTAATAAATAATGATTCATAATATTGTGTTATTTGATTCTATATTCTCTAATATTGGTGGTGTTTTACGTATACGTATTATAATATATTTATTATTTATTATTATATTAGTTATTGTGCACAAGTGGGTGGGAAGTTCTAACAAGACGGTCACCATGTTAGTTCATTGAAATGATCGCAAGAAACTTGAAATATCATTACCTTCTCAATAATGGCAGTAGTAATCCACTGGGAGACTGATTGCCAAAAAAAAACACTACCTCAAGTGATCTGCATAATGTCGTCTATACAAAAAAATAAAATTAAGTGTCTGTATATAACATCAAAATAACCGCTTTTTACTGAGTGTATATGATGGTTTATAACATTAAACTATTTTTTTCATTTTTGTCTGTGTGTCTGTTTCTTCTAGCTAATCTCAAAAACGGTTGAACCGATTTTGACGGAATTTCACTACCAGAAGGCCGACGTTATAAGGTAAGTAACTTATTTCAAAAATGGGATAAACTAAAGAATCAGTAACGCTTACATACCACTCGCACGTATACATAGATTTTTTTTTACTAAATTTAAATAAATTGAATAAGTGAATGAGATGGTAAAGTTTAAGAATGTTGCCTACGGAACCTTTAACTGTAATCATTTTTATTGCGTATCTAAAACCATTATCAATTGTACTATATATTATTACGGAAAAACATTAACTGCAACCCTACTTTTTATTGCGTATATCTCGTACTGAACATTGGATTCCGTTTAAAAGACCAATTTAACTTTAACTACATGCTTAAATTCATATTATTTATGGCAATAAAATAAAATGTTATCATCTCTTAGTTTCATATGCACTGAGCACAGATTACACTGGTTGTATATGTTTGCGTAGAATGCTAATATTTTTTTTTCTAAAATAAATTTAGACTTAATTATCCTTTATGACATCAGCTACCTGCTTGTGAAAGTCCTTTCAAAATTGGTCCAACCGTTTCGGAGATCAGTTATAACAAACTGACAGAAATTTTAAAGACTGTTTTTTTAGATAAAATGCCCTTTTTTTTCGAACTGACTACGCTATTGACCAAGCAAGGTCTTAACAGCTTCACCGGACTACAGATAAAATGCCCGAATGTGGTTTGTTGTCCATTTAGTGAAATAATGTTATTTTGATTTTACAATTACACAGGCACTTAAATTTTATTTATCTGTATAGCTAATTTACGTGATTGTGACTATTAACAAGTACTATATACCTAAATGAAGCTATTCTCATCGGGTTTAACTAGATGTCTATAGCAACATAAAGTATTAGATTTTTAATCTGCAATAACACTCTTGTCAGATATAAACAAAGGTGAAAAGATGTCTTGTGTTTGCTTTTATTATACCAAATACAATCCACTATAAACGAAGTTGATGCTAGGAACTTTCTCAGTAGGTCATTTGGGAATGGAATCATTAAGTAGGTTATTGGTCTACAGGTTGTTATTTGTAAAAAATCTGCTATACTTGCTTTATCTAGCATATAAGCTCTGAATCAGTCACTATAAGGAGAATATTAACTACGGTAAAATAGTAAGAGAGAAACGCAAATTTAATATTTTAATTGACAACTCCCCGACTACGTAATAGCATTAAATCATTTCTATAAATCGACAGAAACGAATAATTACAGTCATGAATCGTCGAAACATAAATTAATCCCAAAATCCCAATTACGGCTCGTAACAAGTCAAAACCAAACGCGTTTTAATTGTCGATTCGAGCCGAAATCCCGCTAATATCGGAACCATAGAACCCGACCGGCACAAATCAACCGGTTTGTAAACAAAAGTGGGCGGGTTTCGCTGCGGGATTGCCTGTTTTCACACGCGTCATCGGTAATGATTACATGTCGGTAAGCGGTGTTTACAGGATGTGGTTGCATTGTCGCACGATAATTTTATCGTCTCATATAAACAATCTTCTAAAGGTAACATAAAATTATTTTTTTACCGACGAAAAAACGGAGGAAGTTCTCAAGTCGACGCGTATATATTTTTTTGTATACATAATTATCAAATCAATGATACACTATAATTCATTGATGATGTTTTGATTCGATGAGCGTACTCATTATTATTGTTATTAATTTTCGCAAACAGATCTTTTCATTTCAAAATGTAGGTAGTCTGAAAATAATAAAATGTTTTTCGATCAGCTAGAAATATTTTCAAACTAATTTGAATGGGTGTATCAATATATAGGTAATATATTCGAAGCTCTCAGAAATGAAATAAAGACATCAAAAATCTAGTAAATTCGACGAAAACAGACATTTTTTACTTATGATTCTAAATCCACGGCTTTTCCACTTTTATTGCTTATTAATTAATAGACTTAATTTGCTAATCAGAGCAGTAACGTAGTTAATTATTACGTTAAAACCATAGTATGTTGTTAGAGTTTTTTCTAAACCGGCCTGATTAACTACCAACTCTAGTTAAAGTACACCATCAGGCATACTATACCAGGCAATAAACTGCACTTGGTCATCCAATCTCATAATACAGAGGTCGGCAGACTCATCAAATGAAAGAGGCAAGTATAAACAATACAAAAATTGAAGTTTATTCAAAGAGCCTCTTTTAAACTTAAATTTTGCTTTAGTGGAAACATTTGTTTTAAAATTAGGTTTAAAAAAACATTCTCAAGTATATCTTTACCAAATATGTCTTGTTTTGGCAGCGACTATATTGCTATCTATATGAAGAACAACAAAATCAAATCAAATATCTTTATTCTCTATAAAACCTTTGCATAATATAGCCTTAACTATGGCCCCAAACTAGGCGATGCCTGTCTCATGGAAGCCTGTTTACAAACTGCATTTAATTGATGATAACAACAACAACAGCAAGACAACGATACTTGCTTTTTTAAAATGTGCCTTCTCATGTAGGGTTACGTTTCAAAAATGTTTACTCATGTCTTAAAAGTAAGTCAATAAATAATATTTCATGTCTGCACTAAACATTCTGCGAAAGAGCCATAGCTGAGTACTAAAACCGTAGTTTGCCGACCTCTGCCCAATAGGCTTAGCTTATTTACCACCTGAACCCACATCGTCATTTAACATCAGGAGGGACTATAGTACATACAGTAAAAGCTATAAAGTTTTTTTAAATTGTAGGATATTCTACAATGGACACGCACAATTCTGTAGGCGTTAGAACAAATTGCTAGTTGCGGCGGCAGGCGCGAATCGTTGGCGTGTCAAATTAGCACGCTTGCTTTTGTTTAATGTGTCGTGACCTTTATTTTGGGCTGTGGGTGGATTTTAACTATAAGGTTTTGTGTTACCACTTATTTATAAAATATTTTTTTCGTGTATACGTATAGAGGGGATGTATATTTATTTGAAACACAGTATAGCTTTTTTTTTAATATTTTATAGATTATTAGATAATGATGTGGTCTAGGATGGTAAACACGCTAAACCTAGACGGTGTTATTACAATAAAGTTAAATACGTATTGAACCCTGGTTTTAAAAAGGTCTCATATTAAATGCACCGCGGTCGCTGAATGTTCGCCATCTTGTTCTTTTGTCTCGCTTTGTTTACGTTAGGTTGGACTTGCGAAAAGGGACAACGCGAACTTGCCTCGGGCGAGCGCGGTGCATTTATTGGGAAACTTTTTTAAACCAAGTATTTAATACGTATTTAACTTTTTTGTAATAACACGGTATGGGTTACTGGTTGTCAAGTGAAGCTGCCGGAACATACCAACATGTGCTTGGCGATAGATTTCAATATGAGGGTGGTAGCTAGCCAGGCGGACATAGAAAAACCATGAAAGACCACCATGGTATAGTTCAATCACGTTGTTTTCCTTCTCTCAAATACCGACTTACTAGAAACAATGATAAATTGTTGACTCTATTTCAGGCTCACTAACACCAGTAACAGTTTTTTTAGGTAATATAAAATTTTATAACAAAGTCCCAAGGCACATTACTGATTTGCCGGATAGTGCCGGAAGTGCCATGTCAAGCGGGCTTTAGTGTCTAAAGGTTATTATAAGGATCAATATGTGAACGATGGTGACGTCTGGAAATGACGTCTCTCTCTGTGTATAAAATTAATGTAACTACATATCTATGTTTGTAAAAATGTGTATAATGAAAAGATGAACCCAATCAGGTTTCTTGCCGGTTCTTCTCGATTACTGGGTTGTTTTCCAAACCGGTCGTAGTTTTGACGTTCATAAACGACTTCTCCGGGTCTAAATTGAATAGAGTGTTTTTAATTTTGATTTTGAGTACCCTGTGCGAAGCCGGGGCGTACAGTCAGTCTTAGATAAATGTCTACATTAAACATAAAATAAATATACAAAATGAAAGGGACTTTTGTTAAAGAAACCGACTTTAGCGAACAATGTTATCAGATCCTACAGTGTGTATATAGTTTTCTTTTTTTGTTAATTTCAATAATAGCACTGGGAAACAAAGGGCAGTTCGTATCGGTTCTCATGCGAGCGGCGCGGTACTGCTGGGGCGAGAATGAACCTCGTACCATTGAGTGGAGAGCTCGAGACCACTTGACAACACACTCGAACTCGTGTAATTGATATTTCTCATTATGAAAGCTAAATATTAAATTTTCTATACCGCTTTTAAATCACTTCTTATACTAAGGTGCGTTGTAGTTTATTACATTGAAATATTTACTCCTAGCACTTGTCAATAATTTATAGTAATGCTATTAATATTATAGTATGGTATGGTAATGGTAGAGCCACGTTGAAGCTATTACTGGTTTCGGCATGAATGGGTCGGCTCGCTCGGGGTAGTACCACAGATATCTCACAGATAACCGACGTGAAGTAACAGTTCTTTCATTGTTGCGTTTCGTTCGGTCAGTGAGAGCGCCGGAGGCCCACCTACCCTCCCCTCCCAACCCCTATCCTCGGCCCCTGTTGTTGTGTTGTTGGTATCTATGGACGGCGGTGATCACTTAACATCAGGTGAGCCGCCTGTTCGTTTGCCTCTTATGATATAAAAAAAATCTGAATGTTTGATACTCAGTCATGCAAAAAATATTGAACAGATTTTAATGATACATTACAGTTACATAATTTAAACATTATAACAACATATAAGCTACAAATTAAGCAATCCTTTCTTAATTCGGTCGAAACATAACGATAATCATCAAGTAAGTTTGTAAAAAGCTTGCTAATTAATAGCTATCTTCGTATGAGCTGCATACACTGTTGAAGGTAAATGGAGATAATGTATGCTAGCCTCATAAATGCAGGTGAAATTGCCAGCTCAAGATATTGTTTGTTTGTATACTTTAACGTTTGTTACTTTTAGTTAGATTTCATTAATTATTTTTGTATTTAACATTCATTTTAAAAAGTGTTTATTATATAGCAATGTCTGTGCAATTGATGATCGAATTTGTTTTGCATACGTTATTGCCACAGCTGCAATAGCTTATTCGACATATTAAAATTATGTTTTGTGTATTATATTATCTTTATCTTATTTATTTTCCCTAGATACAACTATATTTAACAGTGTTTTATTATATCTTATTTATTACGTACCATGACTTATAGTGGGTTCCAACTGAAAATCAGTGCCGAGTGTTTCTTATGACACTTTATCATAGGCTGAGCTGGTCACCCTTGTATAATGCTACAATGTGCAGATTTTTATCCACTTTTGTATACTTTGTATCATATAATGCATTATTAATAAACGATTTCCTTCTATCTATTGAGAAAGTGTTCACGCTGCCTTATATCACGCTATGAACCTTAGGGAGTGGAGCAACAATAATACGAGAAGAACGTAAAATTCCATGTGGATTGTCTAGCGCAACGCGGAGTTTGTCAGGTAACTAGAACCGAACATTACAGGAGCCGAACTGTTAATGCCTGCGGTACTTATAGCTCTTTTAAATTAGAATAGTTATGAATGACTCATAAAATATCAAAATATGTAGTTTAGTTAAAAATAACTAAGGAAACGGTGTAGTCTGGTGAAACTGTTAAGACCTTGCAGGTCAATAGCATAGTCAGTTCGAAAAGAAAAAAACTAAGGAAACGGGTATAAAATACAAAAGTAACTTCTCTTTGTTTGTAACGTAGACTATTACTGTGTAGACGTAGTTTCTGAACGCTTCGTAGCCGTAGCAAATGCTACGAATGTAGCCCACATAAATACAGAGAGATAAAAGCGATTATGTCTCAAAGGAAAGCATCGAATGAAACAATAGCATGATGGTAGAAAATTTTCCTAAACCTATTTGCCTAACAGATGGACTAGTTAGTTACCAATCTCAATTCGAGAGTCTATCGTCAAGCACCGATGCAACTGAGAGCTAGAATCATCTAAGTTTACCGTGTTTACCATCTCAGACCACATAGTCATTTAACATCAACATCGTGGTCAAGCGCTAAAGAGTTAAAGGCTAAGAATTGTAAAAAATCTATAAATAATTGAAATAAATTATAGACCACAAGAACTGTATCCGGCTACATTGTGACCATTACAGATCTGTTATAACACCCGTCATAGTAACGCCATTAGGGATAGTCGTGTTCTGGGTCCAGACATTGTATATCCACCTGTGAAGAGGCTCGTAGGCCGGCATGATAGCGAATACTGATAGATTACAGTGATTTTGTCGGGCTATAATAAAAAAAAACAATATTGCTGTTGCCTTTCATGAGTTCTCTCTTTTAATTGACAACAAAAAGCGAAAGACAAATTTAAACGAAGGTGTGGGCGTAATCACCACGCCAGCCCACGACTTATTGGTGATTTTAAACTCTGAGGAATCCACAGGTCTATCTTTTTCCCACATACAAGAACATTTCTGAGGTTCAGGTTTCCTCACGACCTTCCTTCACCGTCAGCCGCTAGTATTACCAATTTAAATTAGTAATTGTACGCGTATTCCGAAAAATTCGCTGGTACATGCCGGGGTTCGAAACCTGCGGACATCGAAATAATATTCCACCGATCACCACGACTGCCAACATGATTTCTGTTAATGCAAATGAAACAGCGGTTCTTAACTAGTAAACGTGAAAAAAATTGCATTGTTTACTATAGTGTGGTGAGTACAGTGGCGGTGTCCAGTCGAGCGTGGTCAGCGGGCCCGTGACGCGTCCCGAAGGGTGCAAATCGTGTTATAACGCCAAATTGAACGCTAATTTGCTAACAGAATCCGTGGGAGCCGACATACTTAACTGGTATTGTCACCACGAATTAGACGCTATTGAGGACTTTCCTATAAAAATTGTTTTTGATGCAAGACAATGAATAACTGACTATTTAATATTAAAAATCAATACAATAAAAAGTAAAATTATTGATTATATATTATTTTCAAAAATTCCTTTTGTTTTTGAAGTGAAACTTCTCATGATAAGGAACAAATTTCGTTACACGTTACGCGTTAAATGTACCGTAGGTATGTATTTGTGTAAGTACGTATAAGGTCTAGTAGTATACAACAATGAGTGATTGTATAGTCAGGTATTTATACTATGGGACTTCGTATAGTATATAATATATGTACATTCTCGTATATACATAATTTAATACATATAAGCCAAAGAAGTTTCACTTCCTCCGTGTATACACACTGATATACGCAAACCTTTATAATTCCGTTTTATGACTCAAAATTGACCATGCATTTTTATAGTGTTTATGTGTTAGATATTATATACCATATTCCCTAAACTTATATCTAGTTATGCGGTATTTGAAGTTATACTTCTTTTGGCGCGTTAGGGAAAAATTATGAGAGCAAATTTTGAATATATATAAGATTTCATAAAATATTTCTTTATATTAAAACTTTCAATGTATTAAATACCTTTTTTCTATTGTTAGTGTCGTGTTTTCTACAAACGTAGAATAAGGCGAAAGATAAAATTTTGAAAAAGATTTTTATCTTGTTACGCCAAAGAAGTATAACTTCTAACGCGTGTACATAAGTACACATACACTTTTTTTCAGTTTTGTTAGAGATACTAATTTGACATTAATTACAGCAAACACTATCGGTTAATAATAAAAATATACATAATGAGGAAATTCAAATGTTAGGGAGTGGTTATAATTTATGGATTATACATATAAATAAATAATTTAACGATTTTTCAGCGTTTGAGGCTAACAATACGTTGATAGATGACTTGTAAAATGATGTTTTTCCTCGCAGTATTTAACACGTCGAGAAGAAGAGTGAAACGTTCGGATAAGATTGGCTTGTTTCGATTTTGTAAGGCGTTGTCTCTATCGCGCAGCGCAATGATTGCGATAGACAAAGATAACGATACACGAAATCGACCTTAACCGACTATATCGATATATTCCCCGAAGGCATACATCAAAAGCAAGGTACCTACTGTATTATCATTTTATTTAAATGTGATTGTGATACACTGCTGATAACAAATTTAACCGAAAAAATATTGAATAGTTTCCATCTGTACGTTTTTAATATGCCTTAAAATACTTACGTTTTTACAACGTGAAAAAAAGTCGTGCTATATGATATAAACGAAACTTGATATAGTCCTTTAATTGTCCTACGTGTATTCAAAAATCACTAACATACGAGTCCAAACGGGCTCCCTCTAGCGCCGGTACCAAAACATAGCCCCATGAGAAACAGCGGCCACTATTCGCCACTTGAAGATTTAATCGCGCCATTTTTTTTTGTTTTCTCTCTTTGAATTCCGAATCACGATTGTTTAACGTATACCGGCCAGTATACATTTTGTTTTTCTGAAAAGGTTTTTCACAAAAAGAGTTCTGAAGTGTTTTTTGAAGTGTCCCGGCGCTATTGAAACTTTACGGTATTAATAGCAGAGCGTAAAATGAAATGTAATCGAGGGCTGAAGGAATTTAATGATTATTGACTTAAGTCGAGTATTTTTAAACTTATCAAGGAAAGAGTTCGATTCGTTTGGAATTATGTTAATAAAATATTTTGACAAGTTAACTAATTTTAGTTTGAAAAATATATTCAGTTTGTTAACTCGGAAGGTACATCTAAGTATCTATTTTAGCTACACTCTAACAAAACAAATTTACGTATAGAAAGAGAATTGGAATTTTTGTTTTTGTACGTGACAAGCTCCGAAACGACTAAACCGATATTAATGAGTCTTTAACTATTAGATAGAGAATTTTTTAGACTTTGTTATAGGCTACATATCAAATCGCTTTTAAATATAATCTAAGCACTAATAATAAAATATATTTAAGTGATATATAATTAGTAAACAGGTTTTATGGAATAAATATTAATAATACTTGACAGAATTACAATTAATAGAACCACAATAACTTCAGATAAAAATTGTATTTCCCAATATATATAATCCCAATTTCTCAATATAAAATAATACATATTTCCCATGAAAAAATTGAACCATTTTTACCAAAAATTATATGTATTTAAAAAAAAATAATTTACAAGGATATTTTATTTCAAATTCTGTGAAAAAATACAAATATCGAGGGTTTACTTCGCAAATCCTGACAGATGCAGTAAAGATAGTTATGACGTATTGAGCTTTGCAAGTTTAACCTGTTAAATCAGTTTGGTAGATTTAAATATTTTCACCACTAAACATCTCCGAAACATTTTAACTTGATTATTAGTCAAAAAAGTTCATAAGACATCTAAGTACCTTCATATGCTTTTCAAAATTTTTGAAAATATGTTATTTACTAGGTTCTGGCAGCAAATCCTCGGTATAGTAAATTACAGTATCTTAAATATACAAAAAATGTATTAAAACCTGATTAGTAACAATAATAATAAACAAATGATGAATGTATAATGTGTCAAACATTCTATTTAATATTATTAATTATATATATATTTAATTGAGGATATTATAAGTGAGGATGAAGTAAGAAAAGCTGTGAATGGTATGAAAAACGGAAAAGCCGTTGGGCCAGATGGCATACCGGTTGAAGTATGGAAGTTTTTAAAAGTAGATGGGTGGATGTGGCTGACTTTATTTTTTAATAAGATATTGCTAGAGGAAGCGATCCCAAATGAATGGCGCGATAGCGTAATAGTGCCTATCTTTAAGAATAAGGGTGATGTGCAGGACTGTAACAATTATCGAGGAATAAAGCTGATGTCACACAGTATGAAGATTTGGGAAAGAGTGATAGCGAGACGAATAAGAGATGAGACTGAAGTGACTCCGAATCAATTTGGGTTTATGCCTGGACGTGCGACATCTGATGCCATTTTCGCACTTAGGCAACTGTGTGAAAAATACAGACGTGTACATAAGAATTTGCATATGGTGTTTGTTGATTTGGAGAAGGCATATGATCGAGTACCCCGAGATGTTCTGTGGTGGGCACTGAAAAAAAAAAGAGTGCCTGAGAAGTACCTACAACTTATTCGTTGTATGTACAGTCAAGCCAAAACACACGTTAGGTCCGAAGCTGGAGTTACCGATAATTTCAATGTGGCTGTAGGTTTGCACCAGGGTTCAGCTTTAAGCCCTTATTTATTCCTTCTTGTTATGGATGCGTTAACATCAGACATACAGGAGGAGACACCCTGGTGTATGCTGTTTGCTGATGATATTGTTCTTGTCGGCGAAGATGCTACCGAGGTCCAGAGTAGGCTGGTAAAATGGCGAGAAAAACTGGAGAATGTTGGTTTGAAAATCAGTAGACTAAAAACTGAACATTTGTTTTGCGACTTCGGTGGTCCATCCAGCTTTTCTCCTATAGCTTTAAATGGTATATCCTTACCAACCTGCTCTGATTTCCGGTATCTCGGTTCTCTGATCCAAAACGATGGTTGCATAGACAAGGACGTGAGGAATAGGATAAATGCAGGGTGGATGAAATGGCGAAAGGTGTCTGGTGTCGCTTGTGACCCACGAATGCCCTTGAAACTCAAAGGGAAGGTGTATAAAACTATTATAAGACCAGTAATGTTGTACGCATCTGAGTGCTGGGCGACTAGAGAGACGGATGAGAGAAAACTACATGTGGCAGAGATGCGAATGTTAAGGTGGATGTGTGGTGTAACTAGAATGGATAAGATTAGGAATGAATATATCAGAGGAAGTTTGAAAATAGCACCAGTAACAGACAAGTTAAGGAGTAATAGGTTAGCATGGTATGGGCATGTTATGAGGAGAGATGAAGACCATGTAACTAGAAAAGCTTTGAGTATGACGGTCGATGGATATAAGAGTAGAGGAAGACCGAAAAAAGGATGGATGGATTGTGTGAAAAATGATATGTGTGTAAAAGGTGTGTTGACTGAGATGACATCTGATAGGCGAGCGTGGAAAAGGAAAACATGTTGTGCCGACCCTACTTAGGTGGGATAAGGGTAAGAAGATGATGATATATATATTTAATTATAATTATATATATATTATTAACTATTAAATATTTAATAAAAGTAAATAATAAACTCTGTAATTTTCTTTTATAGTAATTTATTGATTGTTTGATTGATTGAATCTACAGTAAGTTATAAATCACGTAAAGAAATACATTTTTTTGTATACTACAGAAGATGACGTATATTTAAAACATAGATAATTCCTACAAAATAAAAATAGCAACACTATTCCAAATGCTTCAATTGTATAAAACTTTTAGGAGATTCGTATATAAAATACACAATAGACAATTGCGACACGAGAGGAAACACAGATGCGTTGCCGGCCCTTAAGAAAGGAGTAGGCTCGTTTCTTGAAAGTTTACTTACTTTGTCACGGATCCCATAATCAGAACCTAACCAAACTCTCATCAAACTACCCTTGAAGTACATCCTTTCCAATAAAAAATGAATCATCGAAATCGGTTAGCGTGATATTGAGTTATTCGTCTATTTGTCGTGTACATACTTAATGCAAATTTAAAACTTATACGGTTTTGCACTGGATGCCGTTGTCGGAACTGGACCAAATTGAAATGGGACCACATGGGAAGCACCAGCTTTCAAATAAAAAAAGATTAATCAAAATCGGTTCACCCAGTCCAAAATTATGAGGTAACAAACATTAAAAAAAAATACAGTCGAATTGATAACCTCCTCCTTTTTTTGAAGTCGGTTAAAAAACAGTCTTTCGTTTACCGTGTCTTAGATATTATTTATACATTATATAATATCCTCGTTTTTGTAAAAGATTTAAGCCCGGTTCCTATATTCACAAAACGATTCGTTTTGCTTACTACCGGTACTAATTTGGACGAGGCGTAATCCAAAAGTGTTTCTATAAAAAACGTCTCGTACGATAAGTTACGTATTGTTTGCTACGTACGGATGGGAGGGATACGAACAACGGAGAGTAGGGGTAATGTATGGGGCTGAGGGTTTGTAGTGTTTCAATAAATATTTTTACACAGTTATGAGCTGTCAAAGTTACTAGACGTTTGTGATTTGTTAACCGCCCGAAATCTGTCGGTTGAATACATACTTTCGTTGTATATTTTGTTTTTGCTGTTTGTTTTCGTTGATTAGGAATAAAGTGTATTAAAATGAAGAATGAAAAAATAATATATATTAAGGGATCTGTTATAAAAGTAAGATATAACTATCAAAAGAGATGTTATGATAATATGAACTTACATGGTGATTGAATTCTGATGTGTGTACCATCAATCGCACCAAGAACTCTGGGAAATCCAGCTATTGCATAGAAATCTTGTTCTGTATGGCTATGTATATAAATATATTTTTTGTGCAGTTGTGCTATAGCACAACTAACATCTCGTACTATGCGACAAGCAGATGACTTTGAAACTCCAACAAAGTCAGCCACTGATAACAGCATTGTGCCTAATGCATAAAACCTCAGTGTCAAAAGTAGTTGATGCAGAGGTTGTATAGCGTGATTCCTGAAAGAAATAGAAATTTATTTATTTTGGATATTAACTATTATAATTATTGAAATATGTTATTAAGTTTTGTTAATTAAATATTATATTATTTGAAAATAAATATTTAGACAATAGAAAAAAACCTACAAACCTGGTTCCTTTCACTTTTAAATATGGATATATTTCTTTCAGTAAAAGTTGTACAGACGGTTTATCCAGACGGAATCTCACTTGGAACTCGTAGTAATTTAAAGTATTGAAATGATCAATCCTTGTTTTATAATTTCGTTGCATTTCATCACAACTTGAGTCACTCCAATCCGATAACATTTCTATTTCACTCAACTCACTATCTGAACTAGACATTTCTGAATATCAAATGTAAGTTTACAAGATATATTTTTATGATCAACTGTCGAACACAACTGAACACAACTATCAAAGTTTGGGCTGCGTTTGTTTCTGTTGCGTTTTGTGCACTATAGTACAGACGTCATAAACAAAAAATGTTTTTAAATAAAAACATATTGTCAGCAATAAAAAAGTAATAACTCATTACAAAATGAATATATCACATAAAGTTATCCATTTTTCATTTAATATACAAATTTATTCTTGTTTATATTTCAATTCAAAAATAAAATTGTGTGTAAAAACAAAACGTATCTAACGTGAAGGAGGGCGAATAACCGATAACCGTTCGTCGCACGTAGTAGGCTTCAAAAGTTATTGGAACGCCTTTAACGACTCGTAACGATAATTCAGAAAACGAATAGTTACTGATGTCTATTAACGACTAGTTGAATATAGGAACCGGGCATTAATTGCATTCACTTACCTACTCTTCTCTCATTAGCGCGTTCAACCAAACAAACAAACCTTCCAGCTTTATTATATTGGTAGATATAGTACTTTCCTTTCGTAATTAACTCGAGCCGTCATTCAAATTACAATAACTTTTGATAGAGTGGACCTATTTTAATGAAACAAAGACTAAGTTATTCTAAAAGATATGCTTTATGATCTACTTTACCAGCTTTGCGTGCGCATACAAACAGACAGACAGACAAACATTTCTAAACATGATTGAAATGTATTTTATTATTTATTCCTAGACACCTGCAAGATTTTTTTAAATAAAAATCTAAAAATTACAGGCACGTTCGATGTTTTTATAAAAAAGTTAAATACGTATTGAATACTTTAAAAAGGTTTCGAATTAAATGCAGCGCGGTACATCAATATTCGCCATCTTGCTCTTTCGTCTGGCTTTGGTTACGTTAGGTTAGACTTGCGAAAAAGGATAACGCAAACTAGCCTCGGGCGAGCGCGGTGCATTTAATTCGAAACCGTTTTAAAGCAAGTATTCAATACGTATTTAACTTTTTTGTAATAACATCGATAAGGTTTACTTATTATACGAATAAAAGAAGATTTTTAATAGGTCCGATAAATATTGCAACAGAAGGCAGTGTCAGATATTACTGTCAGATTATTTACCCTCGTAACTAGCTCCACACAACAACAGTTATACCAGGTATAAATAATACATTTTTCATAAAAAATAATCTTATAAAATTGATTCAGTTATTTGCGTGTCAGAAGCACACAGACAGACGGAGAGACGGAGAGACTTTCCTCTTGTATAGGGTAATGTTAAAAATAATTTACTTAATAGCAATTAATTTGCCTTCATATATTTTCCTACAAATAAAGTTATAAAGCCAACAGAAAGATAACACAAAGAATCTCATTTTTAACCAAAACTGAAAGATGTTTTGTGTTCCATTCACCATTCAAATGCGACAATATTATTTTTGTTCATCGTAGGAAGAGTATTAAACTTTATTTCTTCGTCATAAGGTATATCTGAGCTGTTTAAGTAAAATTGTCACGTTGACAAAGCCGCTTTCAGTGGGCGGATGCAGGTTTTTTGACAAATGACCAGCTGGACGATTTGTCTCGTAGGGCCGCGTGGACATAGATTAGAGAATACGAAAATGCGTAGAACAGACACAACTATATTCCAAACTTGAATTCGATCTTCAGAGATGATATATGTACAACTTGATAACTATACTTGTACCATAATTTGAATTTAGAATGGGAATTGAACACTCACTTATATTGTATTTACGTAAATGATAGACAGGTACATATGTGCATAAGAAATGCTTCAAATTATTGCGTGCTGATAAGCAAGATACTATTCTTTCAACTTCAAATTACCGAAGGGACCAATTAATATTAACTTTATAAGTTTATCGAGTATTTTTGACAGGACCGTGAAAAAAGACAAATTATCAAGAGTTGACTATAGTCTAAAATTAAACATAAACTCTTAAACTCATAAATACTACAACATATTAACACTGCAACTGGAGTTTTTGGCGGGATCTTAGTTAGTCATGTCACTGGTCGTTTTTATATTTTATTCATAATAGTGTGTTATTTGACTCTTGCAATAGTGGTGGCATTTTACGTAATATGAACTATATTATTATTGTGCGTAAGTAAATGAAAAATAATATACTGCGGAGCATGAATTCTGAGATGCCACAAAAATTCCATGGAAAGTTCCAAACAAAGGAGCCACCGTCTTGATAGAATATTGAAATTATCGCAAGACACTTGTATTGTTACCTACTCGACAATGGCAGTAATAATCTAGAAGATTAGTTGCCAAGAATAAAATTAAAGGAACAAAAAATACTAAAATTTAGAAAGATGCAGGTAATAGACTCACAGAAGTTTATTCTTTGTAGGCATTAACCGACTAATTGCGACTGTCGATTCTGCGTTAAGCAAATCTATGTACAAGAACCCGGGGCGGGCAAGCCCAGTAATGGTCATGAAAGGATGTTATGATATTATATCATTTTTCCTCGAGCACAATACTGAATGTGTACGCCGCCATTTCCTGCTCCTAATGCTTTCCGCGACGCGGCGCATTCGTATAATGTCGACGTCGTATTTGTGGATTCTTTTTTTTATTACAATTTATTGTTACGTCCATTTCTCTTTCGGATGTCTTTATATAATATCGGAATGTTTATAAAGGTAGCCTCAATTACAACCAGGGGTATGATTAACGAGTTATTATATGTTGGTTCACGCGTCGTAATACACAGGTTGTTTAGAATTTTGGTACCTACCTAAATATTCGCCGTCCAATTGTATTGTTACAATAAAAAATAGCTTCAACTCGTTACTATATTGTCCACATAACATGAAATGAAATCTGAAATCTCCCATCGATATTATAATGTAGAGTATTATTGCAGTTTTAGGTGACGCCAAAATCATAATATCATATGATTAAAAAAACAGTTACTCCTCAAAGCACCTGACATACGGAAGCGTGGTTTGCTCACCGTCGACTTGTAAGAAAATGGCGACACACAGTCATACACGAAAAGTAAACTTGTACACTCGAGTCTTAGATTCTTTTTAAATTAATTCATCTTAAACGCTGGTGCGAAAGGTTCAATTATCATATTTCGGTCAATGTTCGAAAAATTGGCAGTTTCAGGGCTAAAGACGATATCGGTGTAAGACTATGACCATTGGATACCTAACTTGTCGACCCTTGACCCTTTAATATTTTTATTTTTTTAACTTAAGTAAATCTATTACTGGCTTCAGCATTAATGGGCCGGCTCGTCCGGGGTAGTACCACCCTCACAGAAAGCCGACGTGAAGTAACATTGCTTGCATTGTTGCGTTTCGTTCGGTCAGTAAGATCGCCGGAGGCTCACTTCCCTTCTCCCCCTCCCTCCCTCTCCTCCTCCTACTCCACCCCCCAAACATAGGCTGGCAACGCACTTGCTACTCCCCTGGTGTTGCTAGTGTTTATGGACGGTAGTGATCACTTAACATCAGTTCACAACCCACCTGTTCGTTTGCCATCTATAATAATTATAAAAAAATAAAAATCAAGAATACATTATTCACCTTAGTCCCTTAGACTCGATCTGGTTTATCTGTTTAACATATATGTATATCCAAAATACATTACACGTTACAGTCGTTTTTAGTATATGGACAGAGAGCAGTCAATTCCAGACATCACCACCGTTCACGTACTGATCAATGCTATAATATTGATACCAAAACCCGCTTGCCATGGCGCTTAAACTTACAGTCTGGCAAATTGATAATATGCTTTGGGACTTTGTTGTAAAACCTAACACTATTACCTAGATGTTTATTTAATTGAATCGAGCGGGTATCAGCTAGTTTATACATTAACATAATGCGTGATGAGCAGGCCTCCAACCCCCATCCACCTGGAGGTACGTATACTTGCCAGATGTGTGGCTGAGGAATCCTTTCCTGGATTCGGCCTTACTAGGCATCTACAAAATGCTGTCAAAATGCTATTTGATTCATCTGTTAGAGTTAAAAATTCGTACAGTACATAAACAAAACCGGGTTTACAAATTAATGAAATAGTAACAAACAATATAAAAACTTCATTCGAAAATGAAACAATCCAACGGAATAAATACGTAATTACAAAACTTCCCTTTCCAATACAAACGGATATAAAATCATTTCATTTACGAAATAAGTGCGCCTTAAAACGTCTCCATCCGAGTTGAGTGAGCTTTAAAGACCCATTCAGCCGAGTCCAGTGACTCGTTCACTTCGCATCGCTGTACCCGGGAGTGAATGGTTGAGACAAAGTTGCTACTTCCAACTCAATCACTTTGTCTATACATTATTTGGTACAGTGCATTCATTCTGTATTGGTCGTTAGTAGTTTAAGCCTTTTAAGCATTAATGTCTGAACGATGGTGACGTCTGGAAATGACGCCCTTTTCTGTGTATCCGCCAAATTCTAATGTAACATTATATATCTATAACTATCCATGTTCTCAAGAATATGTTGTGCTGTGTTATGTATAAGGAAAAGATAAACCAGATCGAGTTTCTTGCCGCTTCTTTTCGATATCTGGGTTGTTTCTCGAACCGATGTTAGTTTTGGTGTTCACAAGTTCCTTCACAGGGCCTCAGTTCAATAAAGTATTCTTGACTTTGATTTTGTTTTTTTTTTAATATGTATATATAATAATATAATATGCTGGTACACGTGTGCACCTCAATAATTCTTGTATGTATAGTTAGCTTAGTTTAGTAAGACTTCCGTTGTTTGAACTCAAGGCAATAGCCCAAACCGAGGTTCGACCACTTTGGTACTCTAGAGCTTGTTGTCAAGTAGGTGAGCACCATAATCGTTCGTCTCATCAGGCCGTTGAAGCTGCGAAAGCACATGAGGCTATAAGCGTTGGTCAGTCAAAAAAAATCCAATCGACTCTTTTCGTTTTAGCAAAATATTTTTTACTTTTATGTTAATTTAAAAACAGTAAAGAGAGACAACAAAACGACAATTATTTATGGCATAAATTACAATCAGTTACTAAACAGTAAATAACAGAGCATGGATTCGTCATAAGATTTATTTAAAATGCAAGGGCCAATCCAAACCAATCCGACTGTACACTGTCTTATCCACTCTCAATGTCTGAAATGGATTCCATGAATCCGCTATAAAGTGGCTATACAGCGGCACCCTCGGGAATTATTTGCATTATATCGTTGGAGATAATTCTGTCATATAATATCATTAACTGTGTTGTACGATTTACATGATTTTACTGATTGAATAAAATTTCATTTGATCAGAAATAATTGAACAATTGTTGTAACAAGTAATTAACTATTCTAACATGAAAAACAAGTCATATGTTTGACTTTTATAGTTTTATAAAGATTGTTTTGTATGAAACTTTTGACTATAAAATGCACAAGCTCGATCTTACGACACTATTCAGAGCGGCCAAAAAGATTGACGAGGACTTTAACAGTTTACATCTATACATCATTCTATATTATAAAACAAAGTCCTCGCCACTTCAGTCTGTCTGTTCGCCATAAACTTTTAAGCGGATTTTCGTGCAGTTGCCACCAGTAGCTAAAATAACTCATGAGGAATTTTAAGTATATAATTCATCAAGATATTGTACAAATTGGTTTAAATATAACAATAATTGTTAGAAATGTCGGAAAAGGTCAAACAATATGGGAGTTTCCATCGAAGACGCTGCCTGATCCCTTTGGACAACAAAACAATGGTATATTCCTCTGGTATCGATCTACAAAGAAGTCGTTGACGATATATATCTACTTTTAAGGATAACCCACTATACTCATTAAATCTAAAATATTCCACAGCTTTACCATAAACTTTATTGTATCGTATTAGACAGTATTAGGTTACATATTAAGGGCATGTGTAATATTAATTTGAAATTATCATGTAAATGCGTCCGTGTAATTGTAATTACGTCTATATATTAATATACAGCAGGCTTTATTTGAAAACCAGCGCTGCAACGCTTCCACATGGAAGCTTGCAGCTTGTGCTGAGACAAAGACCTTTTCACCACATGCAACACTTGTCTCTCTTGTTTTTTTATATTTATGTATATTCTTGTAAGTACGTGTTGTATGCATTCTGCATGCAATATATCTTTGTTTTTTCTTTCTTAAAAAAAAAATTACAATTCGAAAGCTTTTTAGGCGGATACAGTATTAATATACATATCAACTTTAATTCGTTAGTTACATTAAGCATCTCATGCACATTCTTATCTTTACCTTTATATCATTACATAGTATAAAACAAAGTCCCTTTAAACATTATCGCGTCTGTCTGTCTGTCTGTTCGCGATAAACTCAAAAACTACTAAACGGATTTTCATGCGGTTTTCACCAATGGATAAAGTGATTTATGATGAACGTTTTAGTATATAATTATCGAGGATTTATTTATAATCAGGGCGGGTCAGCTTCTGCCGGGCCCGCTAGTATATATATATATATATATATTTAATCCTACAGCCCGTGTGTGTGTGTGACTGAACTCCTCCTAAACGGTTGGACCGATTTTGATGAAACCTTTTATGCGTGTTCAGTGCCTGGCGCTGTGGTTTGATTCTAGGATTCTTTTATTATCAGAGCGAGACGTCGTCCGCCGGGACCGCTAGTATAAATAAAATTGAAGTGTCTGTCTGTAATGCCAAAATAAGAGTTTTTCATTAAACGGATATAAACATATACACAGTGCTTATAACAGAAAACATTTTTTGGGTGTCTGTCTCTTTGTTTGTTTCGGTGAAACTCGGAAACAGATCAATTTTAACGGGACTTTCACATGCTGCTGGCGTTATAAGGAGTAAGTTAGGTTTCTTTTATTTTCCAAAAAAAATGGGTTCCATTCAAATATAGTACTTTATAACGACACAAATATAGACAAAGTTGTAGGCGGCTGCTAGATTACCTATATAATTAATATTCTCCACTGATTGACAGTACAGAAAAGGACCGTACATCGTTTGCTTATTACAAAATAAACGAGCTAATTGATAACATAAGGCGTCGGTTTGTGTGTAAGTGATTGATTAAATCAATGTTTGTGTTAGTTGTTTGAACATCTGCCGCGGACGAGGGGGTGAGCGGGTTGTTTTATTGTTTACCCGCCACCGTTGTGAAGGGCCGTCGAGCTTTTAAATGTTTTATCGTGTTTTTAATTTAATTTCATTGATTATCGCGATGCTTCACGTCTAGAAGACGATGGTCAGACAACAGAAAATATTGGAACGAAGTTCCTTAGGGCAGGCTTGGAGGAGATAAGGATTTTGCTGCACGACCGAACTGAAAAAAATGTGATAGTAAAACCTTAAGAAAAAGTGCGTGGAATAAAACCGTTAAATGAGACGTGCGCAGGCGCGACAGTCGTATACACAAGCGAGTAGTGTATATCTAAATATACCTTTACTATAAAATACCTTTCTCTTTCTTTTCGCTCCTACCTGGTGTCCCACGACACCACATCTTTTTTCATATATATCAGTCAATGTAAACAAAGTACTTTCTAGGTGGTAGAGCCACGCTGAAGCTATTACTGGTTTCAGCATGAATGAGTCGGCTCGCCTGAGGTACTACCATCCTCTCATAGAAAACCGACGTAAAGTAATAGTGCTTGCATTGTTGCCTTTTGTTTGGTCTGTAAGGATGTCGGACGCGCACTTCCCTCTCCTCCCTCCCCCTAAACACAGGCTGGCAACGCACTTGCGACTCTCCTGATTTTGGAAATGTCTATAGACGGTGGTGATCACTTAACATCAGGTGACCCGCCTGTTCGTTTGCCTCCTATGATATAAAAAAAACAAAACGAAGCCTCCATCCATGTTTGTCTGTATGTTACTTAGTTTTTTCTAAACTACACAACAAATTTCGATACACTCTTTATTATCCTTTAGAAAATATGAGCCGAAAATAAAAATATGAACGTTAAAAAGATCGAACTTGTTGTCGGTTCTTCTTGTTGACTGGGTTGTTTTCTGAACCGATGGTAGTTTTGACGTTCATAAGCGTCTTGTTAAAACCTACATATAGGAGAGTATTTTTGTATGGACAATACATTTATACCATGTGAAAGGTTAGACACTCGCAGTATTTTAGGATATGACACTCCATGGTCACATTTAACACATAAAATAATAATATAAAAACAAATACGTATAGACAACAAAGAGAACCTTAGGTAAAGTTTGTTCTAAGGATATCAAAAGTATGGATAATAACTTAATTAAACTTTGGTTGAATAACCGGTGATAGAACCTGCGAGCGGCGACGCGGAGTTAATAATTTTGGATAATAAAACGGACAATAAACCCTTTTGTTTGTTCAAACTTCGAAAAATTATCCTTTGTTAGTTGGTTGGCTTCGCTTTCAATTCACGTTCATTTCATCCGACGGTTATTGACACCGTGCTTTAACATAAACGCTTAGAGGATTGAGGAAATTTTTCGTACGTTTCTAGATAATGAGGTCAAATATTATGTATCTATTTTTTAAATTGATTTAGAACAAGTATCGAGTGCAGATTGTCCTCTATAACATTTACTGCTGTCTAAACATTCACCTGGTATAAAGTAGAGAATAGTCGATGTATTTTAATGAAGTCGTAAGTAGGAGTTTTCGAATATCCACATTAATAACGCTGCCTAAATTTCTTAAGGTAGATCGTAATAATATACTACGGAATGGTACATCTAATCAACGCTACAAAAGTTAAAGATAGCGTAAATCTATTTTCAATGCGTAATCCACAGTAACCACAATATCTTTTACACATCAAAAAAATATTGCGATCATAAGCGAAGCTGTTTTGAACATTACAGTATTCATTTAAATATATTATCTACACTGGGTATTTAATATAGATTAAAATTGCTCTTTAAAGTCTATCATTTTAGTAAATATTAAAATTTTAAGAGACGTAAAATTTTGCGGAGCAAAAAAAATGTATGGATGATGATTCTTTTTATTATGTTTTGTAGACTTTTGACCAAAATTTCATTTGATACTAAATGATGGTAAACACGGTAAAGCTAGAAGGCACTGATTCTCAAATGGAACTATCGGAACAAACCAACAGGTGCTTCGCGACAGATTTTCAAATTGAGGTAGCCAGGCGAAATTAGAGAAAGGCCTATCGCCATGCTACGGTTACATCGCGGTGTTTTCATTCAACCAAAGCTCCGAGTCGGTCGCTACGTACCTACGTCCACCGACACGGTGTCAGTAAATCAACTTCGAATTATACTTGTGCAATTAGGCATCCCACATTGCACCCTTGCGAAGCCGCGGCGGATCGCCGGCTTAATACTTCTAAAAATCTTTATCCTGACAGATATAACTATAGATAGTCTACCAGCATGCTTGCCGTAACTGTCAATTCTCATGTCTCTTCTTTCTCTATGGACATAATTCTTAATGAACAGCATTTTACTTAAGCGAAAATCAACTGATATTTTCTGTCTTATGAAAAGAATATACATGGGGCCTATTACTCATCGCAATTGTATAAAAGACACGGCTAGGTATATATAAAATCAAAATGAAGGATTTATCCATTCTGTAAATAAAACCAACAGTAAATCGATTTCTTCCAAAGAGATATTAAATAAATTTTAGTTGTTTACCGACCAACTAGTTGAAAGCTTTATCAGATAAATAATAATAATAATAGAGTAAAACCACTTCATTAACATAAGATAGTTGGTAATGTAATTCCGTCACGACTGAGCAAACTCGAGTGGTATTAGATACAAAAAAAGATATTAAACTAGATAGACAATTCACTGATAGAATTATCGCACGATAGAACTGTCATGTCACTCGAAAATAGAACATTCGATTCAGGTTTTTTAAAGAATGAGACAAAAAAGGAAGTACGAAGGATGTATATATGTCGGGATGAAGATAACATGTCGTCCATGTAGAAGTATGACATCGTCCATGGTGACGTCATGATTATGACTTGATCGATTAATCCACCAGTACCGGTCAATTTATAAATGTTAGCCGATACAGACAAGCAACACTGAATATAGTTACGATGTATATCATCCGCAAATGTGAGTAGCCCAACTGTCTGAGCGAGGATGCCCGGTATCTGTCGGTCGCCTTTTAAGGCATTCAGCCAAAGCCGACAATAATAATCCATGAACAGTCAACATTTCTAACTAATGGTATCTCAGAACGGGGTAAATAATAACCAGTCATTAGTACGGATTAACTGTAGTCTATAGTATAGACGTAGGTCAATAGTAACTCCTCGAATATGTATTTATTAGCTTTCAATCGTTTTGTTTGACTATATAGTACTAGGACTCGCCTGGGACTTTGTCTGCAAGTGTCTCTTTATAAATAACGACAATATATATAGCCTTTGTGTAACTGTAAGGGTGTGTGCAACGTACGTCAAAATAACTCTTATTTGGCCAGCCTTTTTCAAACTTGATACTTATTGTTATATTTAAGCAACTTTCAATAATATTTAAAAAAATATAGTGATGTGTAAGTGATATTATTATGAAATTTCATGGAAATCTCTTCAAAGATTTTAATTATTATCAGGACAACCAAGTAGATATGAAACATTAATGAGATGCTACTATGTATGCGTTTACAGTTCGGCTTTTCTCGATAATATTCGGATCTTGACCATCTTGATCTCTTGACCCTTGATTACACGATATGCCCCCAATATTACTTCAATCTCACTTAGCGTATTTTCTGACCTACACTTTGTATAGTAACGCTCCCCTCCAAAGTATCATAGCGTGATATTATACTATATCCTTCCTCAATATTGATATTATTATAGAGAATTAAAGAATGTATCATTTTAATAAACATAAATATTAATCTACATTTCTATATATAAACTTGTACCTGTTGAACGTTCAACATCTCGCTCTTTTATCTCTCTAACCTAACCAAGGTTAGGTTAGACTTGCGAAGAAGTATAACGCGTAATTGCCTCGGCAGCGGTCGGCGAGCGCGGTGCATTTAATACGAAAGTACCCAACCTTTTTTAAAGCAAGTATTCAATACGTATTTAATTTTTTTGTAATAACACATGTAATACTTTAGTCAATAAACTGTGCCGTGCTTTCGGTTCGACGCGGACGCAGCGTCAAATAGACTTCGAGAATAGTTGACATTTGGCAATTGAATAGTCGATTATGACTTTGACTGTTCTATTTCGTGTAATTCAATGTCTATGGTTAGAAAAATAAATAAAGTCGTGTATTAAACACAACATTACGGTCCCTAATGCGTCGCACAAAGGACACGCGGATAGAACTGATAAATGCGCAAAATGTATTAGTTAGCGGACAAATGACTCGGAACTTATGTTGTTAGTGCCATTGTATGTTGTTTATGTGAATAAGTTGTTTTGATATTAATATCAAATATGATATGCGTGTCGTTGTTGCATGTAAATAGGGTCATATCTAGCAAAAATGTTGAACTGTACATTTTACTGTATTTTAATAACATGTACTGATGTTGACTCTGTTGGTATACTAAATAAGATAAATAAATAAAAATTTTTTTTTTTTTTTGTTGTACAATATTTTATATTCCTAAAGTGTATGAGAATAACAGCTTCTATTTTATTCTCATTATACTTATGACTCGATTTCATAATGAACTCGCATTCAAACATTATATCTATAAACATATAATTAGACAAAGACAAAAAGATAGAGTGCATCTTCCTTCTCTTTCTGTCAAATGATTCTCTTTATTGTTTTTTAAGAGATATTGACGAGCTTCATTGTTATAAATAAAAAAACCACGCAAACCATAAGGACTGCCGACAGAAGTTAAAACTCAAGAAAATTAAATAACTGTGTTCTTTTTTAAATCAATTGTAGACTGAATTATTTAATTTTCACAATTTGTAAATTGAAATTATTAACATTACTCTAGTTTTCACATCTATTGGCAGTCGGAGCAATAATGAAACTTATAATGGGCTGCACAAGCTCAATCCAAAATATTATTAGTACATGTACACAGCCCGCTATTCTAGTCTGAGGTAAGCGTAATACGTCACTAGAACTTTTGGGGTAAGGGGTGTCGAATAACATCATAAGACTTAAGACACCCAAGCCAACCTCACCTGCATGTGGTGCACCCTGCTGAATAACGAACGAGGCATTGGCCAAAGCGGGGTGGTAGGGTTTTACAACCTGACTGGATCGCAACCACCATGTATATGGCGAAAAAGCCCGTCATAGTGATTCGCTTCTGCGTGTCGCGTTTCGGGATCAGCCTGTGCATATCCAGCATTTCGCAGGCCGGCATGACAGCGGCGACCAGCGATGGATGTGTCACTCGGTGGTCGCCATTGTTTTTGGATTGTACTGTGCTTACCATCAGGCACAGTGCAACCATTTTGCCGTGCAACAATAAAAAAATAATAATATTGAAGTCATTAAAGGCGAAGTTTTCCCTGCACGCTTTTTTTTATATCATAGGAGGCAAACGAACAGGTGGTTCACCTGATGTTAAGTGATCACCACCGTCCATAGACACTTGCAACACCAGAAGAGGTCCATAGACACTAGCAACACCAGGAAAGTCGCAAGTGCGTTGCCAGTCTGTGTTTGGGGAGAGGAGAGAGGGGGGTGGGGGTGAGGAGAGGTGGTCTTCCACGGCGGCGGCGACGGCGGTGATCACTTAACATCAGGCAATCCGTCTGCTCGTTTGCCTTCTGTTATATATTAAAAAAAAAAAAAAAACAATTTTTTCGTATAAAATCTCTGGTACTTTTTACAATAACCCGCCACCAGTGGTGCCGAGCTATATTTTATCGTTATGAAGTTGTTATGTGGGTATTTTAACGCTTACAAAAACAGTTACAGATAACTTAAAAAACGTTTCAAATTGTTTTCAAAAGTTTATTCGTCGCAGTGCTGTATTTATAAATCTAGACAAATGTCCATAGACGTCACGATAATGGAACTCAAATAGTCCGCGAACGTCACGATCGCACAACTCAAATAGGGATGTGAAAAGGAACTTTACAAATGTATGCGCCATTAAAAACGTGTATCATTTTAAACGCGCTCACAGAAAAACTTTTCTAATAACAAGTCAGCACGCATGGTGTCTTTTGAAAATGACGGAAAATGGGGGAAGTCGTTAACCGAATACAAACGGATAAAAATATCGTATAACGGGCGAAGTTCGGCGCATGTACATAGTTCAGAAAATACAGCTTATTCACGCGATATATTGTCCAAAATCTTTTTACACCTTGTTGATTTATGGCGTGACACTTCTAATACCACATTAGAGAAAATTTTGCTTTACGCGTTAAATGTAAGGTAGGAATATGTTTGTATGGATTTTTGTATATGTGTAAGAATTTATAAGTGTATGATTGGGTCTAGTTGTATACAAAAATTAGTAAACGTATAATTAAGTATTTATAATACGGGACTTCGTATAGTGTATACTTTATGATATGAGCATTATCATTTTTATATATAAAATTCTTCTGTCCGTGTGTATGTGACTGAACTCGTCCTAAACGCCGGGATAAATTTTGATGATATTTTTTGCAATTCTTCAGGTGGATTCAAGAATGGTTTAGATTCACAACTGGGCCCGGTAGATGGCACTGCGGTTGAATTTTAGGGTTTTATTATCAAGGAAGGACAACGTTCACAGCCCGTTAAGGTATAAATATAATTTAATACATATAAGGCAAAGAAGTGTCACTTCCCCTTTGTGTATACACTGATATAAGCACTGCTTTTTTATGCCAAAGGGCAGCAAATAGTCGATGGCATACCTGATGGTAAAAACCGTCACTTATTGACAATTGCAATACCAGAAGCCTCACTGTTGGATGTCATAACCTTGAAAGAAAACCATGCTATTTATTCTACATTGTAAATATACATATAATGGAAGTTCTAGATAACTTTACGGTTATCGCCCTTTGCTAGGATATAATGTGGGCGTATAAACCAGCCAGCAGTGTGAGATACGAGTTTGGTACGACGAAGAAGTTAATCAGAACACTCCATTGTACATGTGGTACAGCACACATGGAGACCGAATGTCTATACGCAGGTCTAAAGGCGTCTAGACCGCATGTTAATTCGGTATCATCGACGATGGTTTTGGAGTTTGACAACAGTGTCACCTGATTACATGCCAATATTACAGAAGATTACAAAACGCTAGAGCGAAGGTACCAAAACACATATATGATCGGCGACAAATATTCAACTTGAGGGAGATAAGCTGAAAGCTCCAGCCCAGCACAGGATTTGAACATACGTGCGTGCGCTGCGAAGTGCGCAGCGCACGGTGGCACTGAGGGCGATCCGGGCGTACCGGACGGTGTCCTCGACGGCGGCCTGTGTGCTCGCCGGCTCCCTGCCCTGGGAGCTGGAGGCAGGAGTTCTCGCCGCCGTGTACGAGTTCACGGCGGCGAGGAAAAGAAGGGGGGAGCCTCCGGCTCCCAGGGAGGTAGGGGCGGAGAGACGGCGTCTCAGAGAAGACGCCGTCCAAAGGTGGCAGCAGGACTTGGCGGACGAGCGGTTCGGACGGTTTACCGTAGACGCCGTCCGCCCGGTCCTGCGGGAGTGGATGTCCAGGGAGTGGGGCTCCCTGACGTTCCGACTGGTGCAGGTACTCACCGGACACGGTTGTTTCGGGTGGTACCTGTACCGGATCGCACGCAGGGAGCCGACCACCGCCTGCCACGAGTGCGGCGCTGTCGAAGATACCGCGCAGCACACTCTGTCTGAGTGTGCTACGTGGGGGGAGCAGCGCCGCATTCTGGCGGCGGCAGTGGGAACGGACTTATCGCTGCCGAGCGTGGTTTCGGCCATGCTCGGCAGCGAACAGGCTTGGCGAGCGATGGCCTCCTTCTGCGAGGAGGTCGTCTCGCAGAAGGAGGAGGCGGAGAGGGCCCGCGAGGCAGACTCGCTAAGTGGCCGTCTCCGCCAACCGAGTACCGGCAGGAGGAGGCGGCGCTTTGCACAACTCCTCCTGCCACCGTAGCCGGACCTGAGGGGATGGGCCGGGGGGCCCATCTCCTCATTGCACAGGTCCGGCGGACGAGGGGGGGCAGCCGGTGTGTACCCGGTCTGTCCCTCTATAGGTAGGAGCCCGGCGGCCACCTTCCGCCACGCGGACCGTGGGGGCGGCTCTACAAGGTTGATTAGCTTGAACGATCCCTTGCCGCCCCCACAAAACGGTCTGTCGGTACACCGTGGGGTTTTAGTCCGTGCGACTCGGACATAACCCACCCTCTCCCCCGGGAGGGTGGCGTATCCATAAGGGATTTCAAGGATTTGAACATACGTCCCAATAAACTAATACTGAGTGACTATCGCTTCAAATATTGAACATATTTCATAATTGAAAACTTTGACTGGAAATAAGATGCAAAGTTTAAAGCCACGTCCAATGCTCAATGAGCCAACCCAGTGCACTGTGTCTAAATCATAATCGCATATATCCTAACTTATATTATAAATATCTCTCCTTTGTGAGAATAACCAGATGAGGATAGATCTTAAAAATTACCTTCGCTAAATAATACATCGCAGTAAATCAGTCGGCATCCGACCATTGTATATGATGCTAAGTGTCGAGAAATTAGACTAAAAGCCTCCGTAATCTATAATGTGACTTTTAGTTTTGACGTAACGCATTAAAAAGTATGACTCATTGCCTGAGTCGACCGTGCGTGCGAGAGCGCAGAACAAGAGAGGCGCTTTTTTTTTTTTCGAACTTACTACCCTATTGACCAAGCAAGGTCTTAACAGCTTCACCGGATTACTAAGGCATCGTAGTCGGGCCTAGGGAAGATGGACCGGTCGGGAGGACCCATCTTCCCCTTGCACAGGCTCCGGCGGATGGAGGAGACGGCCGGTAATCACATAGCCGTCTCCTTCCATGAAGGAGGCCTGGCGGCGCTTGTTAGACGCTGGGCCATCCGCTTGGGGCGACACGATGAAGTCAAATGAGATCTCGTGTCGCTCCAACCAAAGCGGAAGGTAAGAGAGGAAAAAAAAAAAAATTGTCAAAATAAAATCGGCTGAGTGCCTTAAGTGCTCGCCTTAGTAATCCGGTGAAGCTGTTAAGACCTTGCTTGGTCAATAGCGTAGTAAGTTCGAAAAAAAAAAAAGCGCCTCTCTTGTTCTGCGCTCTCGCACGCACGGTCGACTCAGGCAATGAGTCATACTTTTTAATGCGTTACGTCAAAACTAAAAGTCACATTATAGATTACGGAGGCTTTTAGTCTAATTTCTCGACACTTAGCATCATATACAATGGTCGGATGCCGACTGATTTACTGCGATGTATTATTTAGCGAAGGTAATTTTTAAGATCTATCCTCATCTGGTTATTCTCACAAAGGAGAGATATTTATAATATAAGTTAGGATATATGCGATTATGATTTAGACACAGTGCACTGGGTTGGCTCATTGAGCATTGGACGTGGCTTTAAACTTTGCATCTTATTTCCAGTCAAAGTTTTCAATTATGAAATATGTTCAATATTTGAAGCGATAGTCACTCAGTATTAGTTTATTGGGACGTATGTTCAAATCCTTGAAATCCCTTATGGATACGCCACCCTCCCGGGGGAGAGGGTGGGTTATGTCCGAGTCGCACGGACTAAAACCCCACGGTGTACCGACAGACCGTTTTGTGGGGGCGGCAAGGGAATAGGCGGCCATGGACTGCACAACCCCCATGTAGAGGCGCCGGCAGGCGGCACCCGGCCCCCCCGTGTTGGGAAGGAGTCGTCCGAGCGCCGCCGCCGCCCCGACAATGCGCGGTCCGAGCCCCTTGAAGTGGGGCTCGAACCGCCAGCGTCCGTCCAGGGTGAGGCCCAGATACTTCATCTGGGTCCCTACCCTGATTCGGACACCCTCCACATAAATGTGGGCCCCCGGAGGTGGCCCCTGTCGAGGCCCATGAAACTTTAGGGCCTCGGTCTTATTGAGGGCCACCTCGAGGCCCAGCCTTCGTATGCGCCCGACCACGAGAGTAACGGCCTCTGTGGCCAGGCGCACCAAACCATTTATTTCCCCCCCCCGGGCTACGACTAGGGTGTCATCCGCGTAGCAAATGAGGCGCGCTCCAGAAGGGAGCGCGCCGCGGAGCACCCAATCGTAGCCCATATTCCACAGGAGCGGACCCAAGGCCGACCCCTGTGGAACCCCCCTCCTAGTTACACGCCGGGTCATCCGTCCGTCGCCGTCCACATAGGCGACCTCCCGATCCTCCAGGTAAGCCCTCAACAGCCGCCGCAGGTACGGGGGCACTCCGAAATACAGGAGCGCCTCCCGTATGACTCCGTGCGGCAGACTATTGAAGGCGTTGGCGATGTCCAAGGACACCGCCAAAACCCTCTCTCCCTGGGAGATCGCCTCCATGGACAGCAACTTCAAGAGGGACAGGGCGTCCAGCGTGGAACGCCCCGTCCGGAAGCCGAACTGCGCGTTCGATAGGTTCGGCCCCACTTCCTCAAGATGCCAGACGACCCGAGAGGACACCATCCTCTCGAGCATCTTCCCGCCGTCGTCCAGCAACACCAGGGGCCGGTACGCGGGCGGTACTATGGCCAGCACCCTCGCCACCACTTCCGGCTCGAGGTTCGTGGAAGAACTGTTCCCCGACGAGCAACGTCGCACTCTGGCTTCGGCGGTAGGACGGGATCTGTCGCTGCCGAGCGTGGTTGCGGCCATGCTCGGCAGTGAGAATGTATGGAATATTGTGGCCTCCTTCTGCGAGGAAGTCGTCTCGCTTCCGGCTCAAGGTTCTGCGTCACCGGGGGCGCCTGGCCACGGAATTTCTTCCGGGCCACCGGGTACGGGCGCCCCCACGGATCCCTCTCCAATTCCCGAAGCATCTCCTCCCATGCCTCGTCTTT